>JBCAUI010103321.1:0-19027 GCA_038406195.1 Haplosyllis anthogorgicola
TTCACATTTTTATTTTTTATGTTTATTTATCTACAATTATTACTATATGACATTTGCAAACCATATTTATTCATTTCAGAGAAACGTAAGGTGACGCCAACACAAAGTATGTGAAAAATAACTTTCGACGACTGTCTACGCAAATTTCAACTGTTTACCGGCGCATAGTTGAGACCGGCGCGTAGCTGAGACTGTTACACCGTTTGTGACTCCCCTCGAGGGTTGTATTTGTGAACAATGTCCAAGTCCCCGGTGGGGATAGAAAGAGGGGAAGGGGAGGAGGGGAGGCAATTTCATACAAACAATCTCATTAGATCAAACGGCAAAGTGTGAAGTCACTTTCCCGGAGACAATATAATGCTAAATTTACTGGCTGGATCCCGCAAGGCTGAAGGGCCCCCGAGCTGCTTTAAGCCCCATATGGATGAATATTTCTGCCTGTGCTGATGTGATGAATCTACCCAGCCACCCGCGAAATTTCAAATTTATATGCAAAATTGGGATAATGCCATATCGGCACATTGACAAATCGCCACTTTGCTTTCGCGCAGCCCTCAAGAGGGTAATTAGACAAGACCCCCCTTAAGTGCAGTAAGCAATCAGCCTTCCAAGGGAATGCCTGCTGATAAAATTAAATCAGGTGGCAAAAAAAGCAATTGTGGCGGATTAAAAGAGGCAAAGTCGTCTAGGGGTTACCGGTCATAACACAGAAATGAGTTTTTACGCCGAAAAGTTACAGTGTTTCGCCCGTGGGTTCGGGGGAAGGAGCCTCAGTGAGAGTGTTTAGCCACTCATAATGAGTGAGAGGTGCTTCACCGCGGGGAGGCGTCCTGTAAAATAACATCCCGTGGCAATAAGTCAGTGGAGGTGATGCTCCAAACGTCCCTTCTTCACATAATACATCAAAGCGGCGACCACTTTGCCTCAAGAACAAAACCTGTTCTATTAGATCTCCCGAAGGTGACGGTGAGGGTCGGCCATATTAGGGGGTGTTTTGTGTGTGCAACACCCCGCCAACTCCATTAGCACACAAGTAGCATCACCCCATTCAACGTTTCTTATCGTTTTGGAAACCGCAATGGCAAGAAGTATTCAAACTTAATGCCTCTTCTGGGTGGCCCCCATTAATAACACTCACATGAGCCCACTCGACCCAAGTATCTGTTTTATTCTATTCAATCAATTCCTTGTACAGTATGTACCGTCACCCCCAATTCTCAACATTTCACCGGCCAGTTACTTAGCTACTTTGATGTTCGGGTTTTCATGTTATTAGGGCCCAGTCAAGTGTTGTAATGGTTAAACAGCACTTGTAGCCATTTTCTCATCCATCAACATTTACTCCTCAAGGACTTCATCACATCTGCTTTACAAGTGCTTTTATGCAGACTCGGCGAGTTATTTAAGGCGGCCAATCGTCCTAATATCAAGTTATTAATTCTGGGGAACAACTGTGGGACGTTAATATTTTATGTCGGTAATGGATGAGCAGAGTTGTTTTGATACATTGGGTTTCATACTTGGAAAAACTTACGGCTCTAAGTTTAAGAACTATGATGTAGAAAAGCAGTCAAGCTCTTATTTACAGGCTTAATCGTGGATATCGGTGCACTGCGTTCACAAAGATCAATCGTTTTAACTTTACAAAGCATTTTGAATTATTAAAGTTTTAAAACAGTATGTACAATGGAACATGCAAATGTGTTAATTCTGATCCACCGTGTCCAGAGGAATGGGAGACGTTTGACCCAGCTATCCGTCCAGCGTTTCTAATACTCAAGTGTTTACTATTACTACGGTGGCTCTTTTGAGAGGTCTAACTAAACCCCCATTTTAGATACTGTGGTGCAAGAACAAGTGAAAATTTAACACATAAAGACGGGGAAAATGAATACTAACTTTGACTGGTGGTATCGAAGGGGCACCTGCAGAAGCGGCCTTTTCTCTGTCTCGTAGCGACATAAGCAGTTGAGAATGATGCATGCCTGCGCCCGGTAAACTCTGAAATAACCCCCAATAATTTTACATCAATTTTGAAATTTACAAACTGAAAAATATCAGCCCTCACTGTTGTGCAACATGTCTGTAACAGGGTATTGTGGTGTCGACTAACATAGAGGCTTAAGTAAAAATGTTCACATTTCAAACGCTTTAAAGAAAACTTTAAAGGAAAATTATTGTATTAATTCCGATATCAAAAGTCAATGTTTTATTTACAGGTTGAAATCCAACATGTTACACACAAGTGAGTTTTATTCATATGGAACTTCAAAGACAACTTTGCCACACAATTTCCATATTTAACCGAAAACAAATAATTTTTATCATTAAAAGGTGGACGACCACCTTTGATTCAAAATGCAGACAATGTTAGCGATTATTACAAGCGAACTTATAGAGTTAAACGTTGATCACCAAGCATGGGAACCACATTGTGTACATTTTGAATCAAGACTCTCGAGTATGTATGCTTGATATCCGAGCAAGCATGCACCGAAAAAGAAAGGAAGTTTTTGGTAAAAAGTTCTCTTACTCATCAAGGAGAGAGGCTCATATCAAGGGCTTAAAAGAATATTTTACAATGTAACTACTGTTGTCTGTTTTCTTCCACTGAAGTGAATTATCAAAGACATTCTAAACTTTTAAGATAACAAGCGTGTGAAGTGATTCTTTTTTTGTCACTGCATTTTAATGACACTTATGCACATGGAAGATTATTTACTTAGTGTCACAAATGAACACGAATGACTTTGAGTTACTTTTTGTCAAGTTTTTGAGATTGCTTTCTAAGCATGTACGATTCGAAAATTAAAGAAAGAATAAGTGTCAGCAACTTGCCGTCTTAAAAGCTGAGCCTTAAAATGTTCTTAGTTTGGGAGAACGTAATATGTGACATGGCAAACAGGTATATTTTTAACGATTGCCAAAGTGGTCAAGGTGATAAAGTCAAAGTCGTAACTTTTGCGCGATTAGCAGACAACATATAGCAATAGATGTTGTGATATAACGTCGGATGGTAAATTTGAAGAACTGAAAATATATATAAATAAGATTGCTCTTATTATTCTATCTTACAAAGGAGTGTGTTATGTTTGTGATATGTTTAGCGGTTATACCTTAGGTTGAAAAGCACCATGAAGACTGCTGCCAAGTGCAGGGTTACCGTTGAGACCGGCCGGAGCGAGTAGTCCAGGAGTTAAACCGGGATATCCTGCTAAACCCGCCATCTGCAATACAAAACGCACCTCCTTATTACAGAAAGTCGTTAATATACACTTTAAATTCCGTAATGTATACATTTCACTTTGTAAATATAAACAATAAAGCGACACTTCAATAAACCACTGTGCGTAAGTTGGAATGAAATATGTGCAGAAAAAGCGAAGTGAAGAAAAATTGACATGACAAGACAATTTTTCTAGTGACAGACGCCAATATGAGATATGCATTGAAAGTACATGGAATTTCATCATCGTTGCAATGTCCTGTTTTCATATCAAATCACTTTCCCTATTCCGGCACAAAATGTATTTCCAGCATGCCATAAACCAATTTCCTTTCTATTTTTCTTTGTTACTATGAAACATTTCAAAAGAAAAACAAATCAACAAAAGCAAAGCAAACCAATTTGGACAACCGCACAATCCAATTTGAAGTGAAAAGCGCCAATGCAATTTGGAGTTGAGCAGATGCAAACACGGGGTGCTAACAAGGGGCCTATAATAATGGATCAGGGATGTGGCATACAAATAGATTCAATTGTATTGTTAAGCTGTTTGTGATATAGTGCCTTGGGGACCACAGGATCGATCCCATTTGTGGTCGCCTGCTCCCCCTCCCTTCCTTAGTGCATACCCCCATTCAACTCCCTGCAGCAGTTGTAGCCCAGGGTCCCTTTCAATAATCCACTGCCAAATACATCAATTCCATTTTCTACACAATCTTTATCTCGTGGGGAAAGAGCCAAAATAGAGCAACACTAAATCCCCTTTATCTCTCTGGAAATATTTGAATGCATCGAGTTATCAGGATTGTGACCCAATCTCTTGCCATATTGGGTACACTGGCAAAATGCCATTTCACTGTTTTTTCTCCTAAATTCGGAACGAAATACGTTTCCGTGTTGATTAACGTACAGTATCTCGGAACTTGTACATGTAAGTCTCGTTATTTCTTTTCCGTGGTTGCTACTTTAAACATTTGAACGTTCATAGGGAAAGGGATGGGAAGGGAGAATTGGGAGAGTAGGAGGTTCGGGGGTAAAGGTTATAGGCGCCGACACGTTACATGTCAGCAGAAGGTAGAGGCCATCACTTCTGGGAGAAAGACCGGAGACAATGCAAGAAGCTGCAAATCCAGGAACTCTGCATAAAACCGTGCCAGATGCCATTCCGCCACGTTACCGCTCCATTCCATTATCACTCAACAGTAACTGAAACTTGTTTCCGGTGAGCTGCGAGCAGAGGCAGCCTGAGAGAAGAGGGGGGGGGGAGGGGGACGCGCCATTGTCAAGACACCGCAGGACAATTACGATTACTTCTTACAGTTGCCTGAACCCAATACTTGATCCTAATACCTCCTTCTTCCACACCACTGCCTTTGATAGATGAAATATTGTCCGCACTAGTCCGTCTAACACCCCCTGACAGCCGCGTGTTCGATAATGTCAGCAGGCATCATCGGGCACCGGCTCTCGTGAGGTCACTAAGGGCCAGTCCGTTTGATGAATTATGCTTTGACAGGAAAGGGGATGAAAAAAAAATCTCCCAACTGATGCCTCATTCACAGAGAACTAAACCGCAGCAACCGTTCGGCCACCTTTAATGTGACCCCGCACGTCAAACTCTTATCAAACCCTGCGAGTGAGCCCGTCGTGGATCGTTCATTAAATAACATATCCTCATCTCATCAGCGCTGATCACATTTTATTCGCATCCCAAGGCCCACTGGGGGGGGGGGGGGAAGGGGGGGGTTGGCAGCGAGAGGTGGTAGTGTCAAAAGGATTTTCGGGAGGGTCAGGCCTAGAGAAGCGAGTTTCGTAATACCAAATGTTGACCGAAACCACAGCAAATGGTAAATCTCTCAGTTAAGGTATAAAGAAGCAAAATACAAATGTAAACGCATCGCTCAACCGTGCTAGAAATCGTACTCACCCCATGTCGATAGAGCGGCGAATCAAACTTGGGAATTTTATCAAACTGTAGGAAATAAAATTGGTAAAAAAATAATAACGCCAACGAAAAATTGATGCGATATAATAAATAACTGGATAAATGGGAGTAGAAAGAAAAGGGATGAGTTGATCATCTCCGAATTCATTTTGTTTTATTTTTCCTCCATTCTGCCTCAAGACACTCGATTTCCATTGCAGCGAACAAAAATAATCCCGCACTTGATTTGATTTCTGCACACTGCCACAGAATAGCCGGTGGATAGAGAAACGTCCACCCCCCCCCCCCCAGTATACTATTCACCGCTGTAAATTGACAATGGCTTGCGTACCGGTACCTTCGAGGCCACAAACGAATCTGTCCACCGCATGACCTTATTCAATAAATCTTCGCTTTATTTCCCTGGAAGAATACAAATCTTCCCCCTGTCTTTCTCCATCTAAGTCAGAGGAATAATATCCAATTTGTGAAACTATATGCGTCATACCAAATGTAATGGATATAACATTACCAGAAAATATAGTACGGATCTTTCCTATTCTTTCTTTTTCTTTCTGTTTGATTCCATACTGTAAAAATGTTTACCCAGCAACATTTTACTATTGTAAAGCCTAGTTTTCTAAAGGAAAGAGGCAATTTAGAAAATAGACCTATTCTGTCATAGCTCTTTCCTTAAGGAGCGAAGCTAATGGAAATATATGGTTGCAATTTCCACCTATTGAGAGACAACATAAACCCAGCTTTCAATTTAATATACATCTCTGTACACGCGTTATCTCCAAGCAAGCTCTTCCTTACATCTATACATTTCTTTATATGCACTTTCTATGAATATCTTATGCGTAGGCCTTTAAGCACATCTATTAAATAATAGTTGATAAATTTACATCCTTTCATCAAGATGGATAAAATATTCTACTTTCAACAAAACAACCATTTATATGAATATTTATATTATTCACACAAATGAATGAAGCCACGAACGCTTTATTATTTTTTGTGCCAAAACACTCATTTAAATTGGATTTTTACAAAACAAGTTACAATATTACATCTTCCTGAGGACAGAAAGAAACAACATGGCCGCCAGTTGGCCAAATGAACTAGTCATGCGAAAGATGAATCAATTTACTTAATGTTTCTAGGCAATTTCCTGAAAGTGCCGATTTTCTAAACGCTGAGCCTCCGAAGGTTTTAACCTTTATTACCTAGAGTTGTGCAATTTCCCCTCGGCTGAGTAATTTGTCAATCTATTGTCGACGGCCATGTACAATCTAGACTTGGCTAGGTTCTTCTCCCCCAAGATGTACCGCAGTAAAATAAATTCATCTTCGCGTGTTTGGCCAAAAAAAAAGGATGTTTCTTCTTGTAGAAATGTCTTTCTTTTCGCTAAACAGGTTCAGAGAAAGTGCATAAGAAGGCCCTACACTTGGCATTGAATCTGATGAGCCAAGTAGGATGCTGAAAACCTTATTTGGTGTTTAATACGTGCGATTTTACGCTTCCACAAAAGGTAAATAAATACCAATACCCCACATGGAGTTGTACTTGGTCGTTTTAAGAAGGTCCAAAAATTTCACCAGAACAAACCAATTTCTTTTTTCATGTGATAAAATGGATTATGGAAGTGCTTTTATCACCCTCCTTCCCTTTGCTTCTTTCCCCGCGGTACCTGACCCTATATTGATTACTCACAGTGCCAAATTAAAAGGCACACGAAACTCCACAACGCAATGCAACATTTATCTTGGCTCATACCCTGTAATAAAGGTGCCTCTTTCCTCAAACCGTCGGGTTGCGTGAATGCGACCAATTTAGGTTCGTCTGAATTACAATTTAGTTGCCTATCATGGCGCTGGAAGAGGAGAGAGAGCTGGCACAGTCAATGTATTCTCGTCCTATTATTTCCGTCCATGTTTTCATTACACATAATACCATTGTTTTCCCGAGGAAAATTTTCTTTTTTCCAAACTCAAACTATTACGCGACATGACAAATGCCGTGACAGGGCCGCATTAACCATTTCATTATTTTTATTTTATATTTATCATCTCGGAATGGCTCTGGCAGTGTGCTGTAATCAACATCCATACGTGTGGTTGACCAAAATAGGATATAATACTGCGAGCCTCTTTGTTCCTAATAACACGTTTAAAAGTAATTCACCTGTACTATTCCCGGCCCTGTGCAAATATTACCCACAAACAAGCAATACGCAAATCTGAGATTAATATCTCTCTCTCCATAACTTATCACTAGGGCTCGGGTTTTATAGCCGTGACAATCAAAGAGAGACAACGATACACATATTAAGGGTACAAAGAAAGACAACACAAGGGTATGCACCTCTCATGTGTACAACTGCCATATTTGCTCTAAAATATCACACCACATACATGTAGCTTCGTCTTGTTTCTTTCAACATCTGCTTTGCTTTTTACAAGTCCGCCAAATATGATCTTAAAAATGCATATACATGATTATTTCATTATCTGTTTCGTCTAATTTGAAAAAGACGGAGAGTTTTGTTTCGCAGGATCTGATGTGCGACCGTTTTAGAGTAAATATGGACAAAACAATCAGTTTCGCTTCGTACTGCACATATTTCATTCATACTTGTCACTCGTCCTAATTTTTTAGGTTACACAAATAATTACAGATTTTCGTCTTATTTTACAAGAAGTAATTTTTTAATCAATGGGATCGTAGTATTCACCTTAGCCCGTTCCCGTTCGATCTCTGCTGCCAAGGCCTGTTGTGGATGGAGGCTTCCACCTGCCGCTTTCTAAAATGTCAAGTGAGATGATCTTTCAGAGATTAGGTACAAATATACATCAATTCACATTGTAAGAAACTACTATATATAACTAAACATAAAGCTCATTCATTTCACCAATTATTCACGATCTTCATTGGAACCAAAGGCTTGAATTCTTGCAGTTGGTGGAGTTTCCAACCGCTACTTCTGATCTCAAGCATAGGGTTCCAAGGTGCATACCCTTCTAATCAAAAATGATTGTTTTGATCGACAAGGTTTAAGCACCACAGATAGAAGAGTGAAAGATTTTCTATCTACAAGAAAGTTTCATCCAACTGTGATGCTTCCATATACACCCGCCATGGCAGATATTGATAAATATGCGGCTAACTTGAATTACTGAAAATCACGCCAATGGATACATATTTTGCCAAACTTGGAATAGTGTAATGTGTCGCACCACAGTTGAATGAATGGTTTACTACCATCTAAGCGTTACTATATCATAATTACAAAACAAATTACGGCATTAATGATGCAGTGGTACAAATTGTTATAGCTTCACACTTTAAAGTACATTAAACCTTCTCCTGAAGAGAATGTAAAATGTAGACTATGGACGACAAACACATATAATACATTTAGATTTCAAAAAAGTTTAAACACATATGCGACGTGGGTTTGTCAAAGCCTTTGATACATCACTAGGTGTATATGTACACAATTGACATATATTATATTTAACAAAGTATCATTTAAGATTACAGTTTATTCTCTAAGAAAAAGAGATAAAAACAGTAAAATAATACCAAATGGGAAATTTATATTCGAGCGTTCATTGCTGTTTACACAAATAAAAGAGAAACCCAGATGAAACGTATCATACAATACATCACGCGGCTTTTTACTGCATTAAACAGCCAAGATGAAAACATAACAGGGCAAAAAATCAAATATTTTCCGCTTTATCCCATTTAGTAATGTGTACAAAACGAGCTCGCTTTACACACAAAAGAGATGACTTTTATATCAATATCAGTAAAAACATGCCATTAAAACACTTGTGTTTCTCTGATATACTGCTTTCCCAATCTATATGGCATTTAATTCATTGCTCTGTGAAAACCTACACACAAAAAATTCGGTTGCATGGTAATTTCAATTTCATTTGATGTACATTAAAGGTAATTTGCAATTATTGTCCCCGAGTGCAATTATTTGCCGATAAATATAACCAAATCTGGAACCTCGCCAAATCGTGACTTTTTAAATGGGAGAGAAAAAAAAGAAACATATAAAAGAAATAAATAAAAATAAAAGTGTTCGCGTCAGAAAACACGCAAAATCCCCATCGCAGTAGAAAGAGTAATAGTCCCCAAAAAGCAATTAAAAATTAACATCTGTAGTGTTTTGAACACCTTGTTATCGCTTAACAAATGAGAAAAAGTTCATAATCGACAGTAGCAGATTTAAAGGCTAATTATGTTGACATTAACACTTTAATCGCTTTTTATTCATTTTCCTCTTCCCTCAACAAAAACGGGCCAACTTATTGCCACATTGATCACTGCACCTGCCTCACACAAACAGTAATCCACCTACCCCCTCCCCATTCTCCCCAAACCACATTGCATGTCGAATACAATTATTATTTTTCATTTCATTCCCTATTCCTTTCTTTGGTTCCGAAAACAAACCCACAACCACTTGCAGGCGACCCCCCATTATTACATTTTCTTTGGAGCTCACAGAATCATGAATTTATAATGAAGTAACTGACACGTTATTTGCGACCCTGAAGCCACCGTGCCTGCAGTTAATATGCTCTGACAATGCACATCTTTAACGAGGAATTAACCGAGCAAACGACGGACGGATATTAACTCCTGAATAAGCTATCATTTCCCCCATTTGTTGCCATGGTGACCAAGGGACTCGGATATGACAACGAGTCACCATGTTTTTACTACCATTGATTTGTAAGATTACACCACCTCTTTTTTATTGCACGTAAAGACAAAGGCCTGAAAAGCAATGAAACTCCCCGTGTTTTCCAACGTTGCCGGCATTAATTGAATATTTTCATCTTTTACCTTGCAAAGCATTTGTTTTTATTCTGTTTTTTTTAATTGTTTTTATTCTGTTTTTTTTTATTGTACTACTTTGCAATGGAATATAGAACCATTAAGTTATCATTTTACTGGGGGCAATATAAGTGAATTGTGTGGTTCTTCTAGTTTTATTTCAGTGCATTATTTCTCATCTAGTCCGCACACACAATCAACCCCCATGACAAACGAGCTAGTCAGAATTTCAACTTGTGCGTACCAACTTACAAACAAGACAACCAATGCACCAGCACCACTTTGGTGTTTTGAAACGACTACCGTGAGTACCATAGTACTTGGTACATTGGTGCAATGTACCGGTTTACTTACCAAATGTGCTGCAGTTGGTGTGAGTGGCGCACCGGCCGCTGCAGCTGCGGCCAGGTAGCTTGGTGGATAGTGTTGATGCATGTGTTGATGTTGGTGCATGTGGTTATGATTATGCTGGTGCATTTCAGCACGCAAGTACGGTGGTGGTCCAATGGCCGCGGCCATTTGGCGATCCTGCGAGGCTAAAAAACGCGAGTTTAACTCCTGCCGTAACAAATGTTCCTGACCTGCAAATAGAAAGAAGAGACGGACTTAGTAAAGCATTCAAATAAATTCATGGAAATGTATTGCCCCAAAATATAAAAATCACAGATCTGAGAAAAATATCACGGATTGTCATGCCCCCCCCCCTCCTTCCCAAAAAAACCCGCATTTGTAACAGCAAATGCAGAGCTGGGTATGACGATGTGTAAGCTACTGGAGAAAGACATTCGCACAATGCATACAATAACGGCCACACAGAAACGTTACCTGATGTATTCATGTTTAAACCAATTCTCTCTTTTTATTAAAACTTGCACAGAGCTCTTGTGCTCGTCCTCATAAATGATTCATCTTTTACAGCTCATTTTCGCTGTGAAACCTTTAAAGTTGAAGACTATTTTGTCTTGTGTGTCTTCTTTCGCTTTTCCGCTCTTTAATATCCAAACTGATAGGCCTATTATTACAGAAACATGTTCTGAGCAAAACTGAAAACCATTAAAGCAATATTGTATAAATCAAAGCCTTCAGATAATGAAAAAGCTCATTTCTGTATGAAGTCTCTTTTTTCCCCTTCATCATATGGGCAAAAACATAAAAAAGTGTAAATTTCCTCAGAAGATGCGTGTTGACAAGAAATCGAAAAATGCTCATTTTTCTCGAGGATTTTTTCTCCTCTCTCTGCTCGTTTCGGAGGTTTTTTTTTCCACCACTACATTGAATGAGGAATCTTGAGTTAGCACACCATTTGGAAAAGAGGCCCTCTTCAATTTCATATGATCAGCTTGAAATAAATCGATGTAGTATTATTGACTAAAGCTAGTGCTCGACAAATATTACAATAACTCTATCATCCATCATTTTGGGCCTTTAAATCGGAAGCTGTCAAATCAGCCCCGCACGGGCGCTAAGGCTCGGATAAGAAGGGGAGCTTAACCACTGTAACCTCAATTAAAAATATTGACGGGTCGTGACTATCTGTCAGCTTTACATCTAGATCCCACTCAAATCCACACTTGTCTGTCGATCCATATTTGGCGAAGACATTTCTCAGCAGCAAATCAAGCAGGAATTTATTCTGTTTTCCCGATTGCTACACCTTTTCTTACGATTATCTTTTCCTACACAAAATCGTGTTCATATTTGTACACACTTTTGTGTGCCACTTGATCATTTGCATATTAATTCATAGGAAGAGGAAATCTAGATTGTAGCACTAAGTGCAAAACAGCTTTGCAACTAAAAAACAAGCAAAAGCCATACATTGCGTGATGACTGACCATTTTTTTTGCCATGGACAAAGGCCTCCCGAGATAGCTCGAGGTGCAGGGGTGAGGTTTCAACATCACACTTCTGCAGACAAGGAGCTTTACTGCTGCTGCAGTGAAGATTGCCTGCAGGGCCATTATATTGGTCTTCTGTCATTTATCATATCAGTTCGCAAGTCAATTTACTACACACAATGTACCGAGTTGAAGGCAAGAAAATCATAATGTACCGAGACGCATTTTTCTCATTTCACCCACTTCAATTTCCACATATGGAACAAAGTTAGAAACAGCAATTTCACACAACAACTGCACGGGAAATGCAATTTAGACAAAAGCGGGTGTTGGAAATTATATTATCATCTAATAGAATGTTTCCCATGTAATGAAATCGCCTATAATGTAACCCATTAGGGCGTTCAGGATCCTCGTTAACAACGTAAGCAGAAAATTCATTTTTCTATAATAAATTTAATACATTATCATTTACATCACATTATCCTCCGAACAGTAGAACTCACATTCATTTACAAGAAGGCTAATGGTGATTTAACAATATTAACCATGTAACGCATTTGACGCTGCCACGTAATGTAATAATTACAACATTACAACCATTCACACAAATACAGTCATACAACCATTTAAGTTGAACCTGTACGTTTTCTCACAGCAAAATATAAAGTCAAGAAGACGACGTTGCTATTTTACCACCAATATCAGTAAATTGTATCTGAGTTGTATTCATCACGTTTTCGTTTTACGTTTTACAGTAAAATGCTATTTGCGGGGTCTACACATTTGTACAAACTGAAGCCTTTCAAAAGTCAGTTCTTAGTAATCTGCCAAATGGTACGATGAAGCTTGCCAGATCGCTGTAACTGCTTTAATACCACTCTTTGCAGCTAAGCGGCACATTTTCTGAAACTGTCATCTGCCCCCAATCAAAACACAAGTGCTGGTACACCAGTTTTCTTGTGCAGGGAGTCAAGGTAGTCAACACTGTGTCTCCCTACTGTAGATAGGGGCATGTGACAGTGACAAGTACATTGTGGGGTGAGGTGCACATTATTGCTGGCTGAGCAAAGCAACTCTGAGCCATAAAGCTAGCTGAGGGGACATTTAAATTTGCTTGTGGCAACTTTCAACAGCTGCAGGGATGGGTTGGGTATGTTGAATTTTATGGTTTTACGGTTAGGAAAGTGTGCTGCTTTGCTGCAAAGAGTAGGGGTCTCACGGGTCACAATTTGCTACCCCGGGTACCCGAGAGCCTACACCCGACCCGATGACCCGAACCCGAGGATAACTTTAGATGTGCAAAATTACAACTGATAGTACGTTCAAAAGTTAGCGTTCTTTAGTTACACTTCACACAGTTATGTTTATGATTTAATTTAAGAGTTGCAATGTTTATGAGAGAAATTCACTACAAAAGGTAGGGGCATGGATAAAAAAATGTCATAAAAATTTACATTTTTTACAATATACTACAAGACGATTGTATTTTTTACTATATTCTGCAATTGTGAAAATATTCTCGGGTGTCGGGTCACTATTTGACATCTCGGGTGTTGCCTTCAGGACTCGACCCGTCAGGTACCCGAGAGACCCGTGAGACCCCTAGCAAAGAGTGGTAATTCTCTCTCAAGTTGAGCCCTTTCTGTATTACAAATTATGGCTTCAAAAGCAAAGGTTCTTTTGACAATTAGAAGTAATGACGAAGACCCGACTGTGCACTTTGCACTTGGTATTTATGCATTCATTAGGGGGCTGGAGAGGTACTCGGATTTAATATCCCGCAGTCATGATATGGGGGGTGGGGTTCCGCGATGATTCATTGTCGCCTTAAAAAAAGAGGGGGAAATCCCATTAATTTCCATTGTCTCTGTCAAATAATTTCGAAAGATTGTGAGCATTGCCCCACTTCTGTCCTAATCCAATTTTAAATGGTTCATATTACGTGTTTATAAAGGCACGCATGTACGCACACACGCACTGATAAATAACTTTGTTCTGTTTCATAGAAATTAAAACACAATTGACCACTAGGAGGTGGCGCCCTCTATAAAATACTACCGTTAAGTTTTCCTTTCAATTCAAACGACTGCTGTACAAATACAGGTACATGCTGGCAAATATGTGCCACGTTTCTTCATTAAAGGCACATTGGCCTGACAGTAATAAATAGCTTGTAGTGAACTAATACCTTTAATTGGGTTTTATTTTCTCGCAAAGCTGATTTGCTACACGAGAGGCAAAAGCCTACGGTAATAGCCTAAAAAGGCTTCTATTAAAAGGTAAGATAAGACATTTATTGGTACATGTCTTATTCCCAGGAGAAAAGGCAACCGTCTGCACGCAAGCTCTAATTCACTTTAAGTATTAACAACAGTAATTCCCGGGTATAACCCGGCTTTGATCGTCCAAAATTAATTACAAAGCAGCAGTGGTTGGGGCTGCGTGTCTTAGATGTGCTAAAGCCGACAAAGTTAAGGTGTCCGTAAGCCAACCTGTCTTGTAGGTCTCTCTGTGATAAAAATAATGAGATTTAGGCAGGAAAATGCCAAGTAAAGCGGTATGTGCGTGTCTACGCTTCTGAGGGTTTGGTACAATTATGGCCAAGTTTTAAATCCCTGTAGTGATTGAGCTTGTCAGTTGGAAGGGGAGGGAGGGGGATTTAAGCGATGGATTAACTCAAAAGCCTATTCTGGCTCAGAGTGTCATTTTACTCTAATCTCTCTTGAACAAGGCACTATGGATTTGTTTTCTGATCGGATTTTTCCTCATTCAATTCAACTCATCCTCTTCCTCAGCCCACTTGGGAGGCCCAATGTATTCAGGTGCCTGACAAAGCCAAATAATATCCCTGTCGCAGATGTGTGCTCCAGTTTATTGGGATAGTGTTCCCTTGCCACAAAGGCAATGCAAATTTTGCAAATATCCCTAAATCCTCGGGGATATCAATAACCACAGTCAGGGTTTGGGTTCGCGGGACCACCTCTCCTTCACCCAGGACCCCTATTACTGTTATTTGTCTTCATTTTGAATGCCTTAGAGACATGACAATGTCAAATATTAGTGGTGAACTGTTATAAAACAGGTAACCTAGATACCGTGCAGTCGACTTTGGGGAGAAGGACAAAAAACATTCTCATCTTGTCTGTTTCCTATCACAAAATATCCACTTGTTCAATAAAAACTCATATCAACTCTCCTAGAAGACATAATACCAATATCATTGGGTAATACATATTGCCTGCCAAATATCAACACACATGGTATCATCTGACATCTTTTTTCACTGGAGGCAATTTTCCCCCCACTCTCGTAGTATCGATTGACAATGGCCGCCATTACGCGTGCTTCTGTGCAGATTTGATAATCAAAGTAGGCAATATTTTCTCTCTTTCTCTTCTTGTAGATGAAGTGGATTTGCAGCAAAATATTCCTCCATTGAGGCTCATTTGCGGTGATGTTTGGTTAAAGGAACAAGACCCATGTTCGATCAATATTTAGCACACCCAATTCAATCATACATTTCCCTACAACGCAAACATATAGAATTTTCGTTTTCCCTGTCAGTGATTTTCAGTCTGGCTCTCAACATGAAAAACTTTTAGCTGCAAACATTGTCGATATGTATGATTAAATGGACCAAAAAAGGGCCTCCAAATGATAAGATTTTTTAAGCCTCAGTTCTCTTTCACTCTAACAGAAAAACTCAACTTGGTTATTGAATGTTATTGCGTACATGTATCAGTAAGCCCCCTAATTTCTCCTTACTTCCAAGGTCTTATTTGGTGTACAAACACACGCAAAGGGCACAATTACGAAAAATAAGCCAGCATTTTTCATGTTCGGTGAACCACACCAGCTACAATAATAATATCACACAGAAGCGAAATGATAAATCTAATGGAGATAAAATATTACCTGAGGGTGGTTTCAGTCCAGCCAACATTTACACTGTTGGGTGTGGACACCTTAAATCCAAAAGTCTTATTGAAATACATTCATATTCCGCACGAGAAAAAAAAATAGAAGAGAGATAAATCCAAAATTTGTTGTCAGACACAGAGATATACGGGAAAAACTTTCACGTTATCAAGTGTGTAATCCTGTGCGAGTTAAGCCTCGAGCACTATCCACAAACAGATGGTGATAGAATCCGCTTAGTTCTGGATTCCAAATGTTCAGTAAAGAAAAAAAAAATTCGAATCCAATCCAGTATGTGTGTTTGTATCTTGTAGGTAGCCAAGTATCTAACTCCACATTAGTGATGTGACCAAACACTAAATATGCGAGTATTCCACGACTAGAAATCCGTACACGCACAAAAAACAATTGCTTATTGTAAACGGGAGATTAAACAGTTGCTTGGTGGTGTAAATGTTTAAACACCTCGGCTCATCAGTGGTTAAAGTAAGAAGCACCGCCACTCCATCAGCCCCAACTGCTACTACATGTACAAGTGTGTAGAGAGGGGTTTGAAGAGATGTCGGAGCTCTCGGCTCTACACTACCACGGGTCGTAGCTGCTTTTCCACCCGTCCCGCTTGATGGCTGAGCAAATATTGAATGGCTGCCGGTACAGCGGCTGGAACATAAGGCCTTTATTGCTGCTTGCTGCTTCCCTACTCTCCTCCTCCTTGTTCACTCATCTGCTGCTGTGGCTGCTTGCTTTACCTCGCTTTGCTTGCATGCTTGATGGCAAATGATGGACGCCCGTATTTGCGATCTATAGACCCTAACCCAATCTTGCTTGCTTGCTTTTGCCTGTGTAGTGTAGTGGTAATACACTGTTCAAGTATTTAACTACAGTGATAGAGAGAGCCCCAAAGGCCTCTGTATTGGTGACAGGCAGGCTTGTCGCACAGCACTCTTGGGGACGGGTTCCAACGCTGGACCAACAAGTACTGACAGACTATGTTACTGTACAACAAAGTTGACAACCTGTTCTTGACACTAAACAGTATATGTTCGACTGAATTCTTATGTAACGCAAGTCCGGAACACTGATCTGAGAAAATTGTTAGAGTAATCACACAAACTATGAAATAAGGAAACAATCAAGTCTTGATACCTTATTCTGATACTAAAACATGTATGTGTAGTCATTCTATTCTCATTGTCTCCACTTTGAAGCGGGCCTGTAGCCTCGGCAGTAACAGTGGTGGAGATCACTTCACCTGTTCTCTCCTCGCTCCAATCCAGTCTCAGTGTGTGTACTCAAGTCCTTCACAACTTCTCCCAGCTCCTTCACACCAGCTCCTAACAGCATCTTCTCTTCATTGACAAGCTCCTCGTGCAAGTTACCAGTGACTGCCTGTTCTCGTCCCGTACTCTCCTGACTGCTCTTGTCTGGATTGATATGCCTCGGATTACTTCAATTTGGCCCTTTACAAATGTCTGAAAGCTTTTCCTTCTTCACCATTCATTACTAACTCTTTTACTGCCCTGTTGGTTCCTTCCTCAAGACAATATCACTGATCATTTGCTTCCACGCTACTAAATGAACGGGCTTTCCTTCCATCAGGAACTAGTGGAGTTACAAGGAAAGCCTGCTTTACAAAATGTAGCACGCGTAATTAAACTTAATTACAGGTTACACTGGGGAGCAGAGGAAAAACTGCGACAGAGAAATCATTCTACAAGCAAGACCCGACGGGACATCAAAGTGCAACAAGGTTCTCGCACTGTCGACTAATTCAAACTGATTCCCTGCCTGATACACGGTTACATCGCACTGATACAACACTTCGGGGGCCAATTTCACCTTAACCGAAAATACGCTCCTTATAAGGTGCGAATAGGAGAATACGTAATGTTATATTCGACACATTTGATCTGAATAATACGCCTCTCAACCCCGTGGAGTTAATTTGAAAACGTTGATACATGACTTCTTCACAATGGGACGGGATGAAACTACTTTATCTAACACTAAATTATTGAGATATTTTAGAATACGCTATTCCCTAACGTATAATTATCGCGAAGAGAATTAATGAATCGCCCCCCAGTGCATAACCGGTTCAACTAAGTGCTACCACCTCCTTCAATATCAAATCTTCACGTAATTACAGGCTATGGACAACTGCGCGTAATAACAAAGGAGATACATGTATATTGAATTACAATGAAGAAGATGCATAGCTTTTTAAATACTGGCTCTTTTGACAACTGGGAAATAATACAGCAAGTCTACTGTATCCTTGTACGGGATTTTTCTCTTGATACACAGCTTTTCGCATCTCGGTAATGTGGCAAGCTGTAAGACGACCGACTGTGCGTTTCTTGCCAGCCAACTTAATCCAATTTGGCTTGCCTCCCAAATAGAATAAAATAGAATAGAAGGCATTGGGTGATCAGCACAAAAAGGGCCCCGAAGCGCCCCAACGCCTCATGTGTTTCCGCAGTAAATGTGATAAGCAATTTAGCTGGGGCCAGGTCTCAGAGAGGCCCAAGGAATCCGAGGCCTTACCGCACTCTCATTCCCGTTATTGTCGATCTGGGTCCCGAGTAATTTCAGACCTCGTTTTATATAAAAAGTAGGCCCGGGGTGAGAGGGGAGGTGTGTGCCCATATACAATGGGTTCCAAGACCTGAGGTAGAAAATGAGGCGGTGCTTTTACACAAAAAGGTCTCCCGACCCCAGGAGCTGCCATGGGCAGGTATTACAGGGGAACCCGCGGACAATATTACTATTCAGCCCGTGCCTTCGGCGAGTGTTTGCCACGAATTAGAAGACACCGCTGGGTAAATTAGCACCTTAATGAGAACCGTCGGCGGCCGTTTTGTCTCTAATGGATCAGAAATGGAGCGCACAACTCGATAACCGGCCCTCTCATTTCCTAAACATTGTTTTTGCATGACAAGCAAGCGTGATCTATGACGGTTGATTCACACTATAATGAATAGGAAAAGGGGGGTCTACTGTCTTTAATCAGATTGCCTCCTCTGCTAAGAGAAAATACAATAACTAGTCTCGAAAAGCTGCTTTATTTCCAATAGATACAGCTTCAGTAAAAAATAGGTCCAGATGGACCTGAGCTCATTTGGCATTATCATAAAATTAAGATAATATCACATGAAAAACAAATGAAGTGTCTAAATTCAAATTCCAAATAAGTGACCTATGAAAAACATAAATATGGCTGCCAAACTGCAAATATAGGTGCCATCAATATAA
>JBCAUI010103432.1:0-19026 GCA_038406195.1 Haplosyllis anthogorgicola
AACCCTCTTTGAGTCACAAACGTCATTTGTTTTACCAACTGTAGTATAAATTCCCTAATCTATTTGGGCAAATTTGCCTGTTTTGGCATACATAATGTGTAATAAACATTAGCGGATCCAGGATTTCCCGTACGGGGGGGGGGGCGCCCGGCCCGTAGGGGGACGCCAACCCAATTTTCACCTATTTTCGCCCAAAAATCAAGAAAAACTGCATGAAAATGAAGATAATTTTGGCCATGGGGAGGGGAGCGTGCGCCTCCTGCGGCCCCCTAGATCCGCCAATGCTAAAAACCTGTCTGATCAAATGAAAATGTGCAAAATGCGAAACAATTTTGTTTGAACCAAATTAAAGTACAAAACACACAGATAAAACGGTTAATTGGTTTGAAATCCAGACTCTCTGGTCTTGTCAATTTAAACTTTTTAATTCCTCTGCGCAGGCAGCTCTTGTGGGATCTTAAAACTTGATAACAACTCTCAGCTTTGCAGATGTTCGCACTTTCAGTGTATGTATGAACAGTGTTCCTTCAGGTGTAGTAATTATCTGTTGGAAAGTGACAGTTTGATAAAGGCACTTACCGACATTCCTTAGATATATATAATTTGTGCTTGGACAGATTCTTTATCTACAATTTCCAATAAAGCACGTTTCGTTTTACGCATAAGTAAATTCCATCGATTTGCCACGATGGAAGACATCTTCTTTGGAGTCCATGGCAAACACTGAGATTCTTGTTATGAAACAACCAGTTGTGTATTACGGAGAGTTTGCTGGGGTCACAATTGACTTGTTTGCACAATTGCGTAATATTGATGGACTCAGGGGGCGTCCACTCTCACGATTCAAATTGTTTCATTTTCATTACAAGGAAGACGAGGGAACTCCTTTTTGTGTGGGGTGGGGGGCTGGGGGGGGGGGGAAGAGCATCTGCGCTCCGGCATCCCTTAAACGAGAAATCCTGGATTGGCCCCTACCTGACCGTTCTTTGATCATTCTATCTCTATTTTCTTTACTTTGCATTGCTTTCAGGAGTTTATGCACCTAAAGATACAGGATGGAAGAGACTAACAACGGACACGTGGACAAAAGTCAGATCTGAACTGAGGAAGAGAAGATCTGATGTCTTACCGAACTATCTCAAAGTTAACTTTGAGTACTACAACAAAAGCCTGAATTATACTTTCACCGATGTCAATAATGGTAAGTTGATTCCAGTAAAATTCTACTATGCTTCCTCTTAACGTAATCAGATTCCGTTTTCACTCTTTAAATGATCGCTCCAATAGAAATTAAACAGTAACCAATAAAGAAATAATGTTACCGGATGTAAAATTAAGGCAGATAACCAGAAGATGAAATTCTTATCAGTTTTGGAACAATAGCTTATCAAAAGCACAGCGTGAAATTCTTTTGTTCTCTACGATTGCAAATTGATAGGAATTTCAAGAACTGCAATGTCAATCTATTTCAGATACAAAGACATTGTATCAAATTTAGAAAAATTAAGCTTCATACTGTGCTTTTATGAGTGTCAATAGCACAGCATGGAATACTTTTGTTCCAACCGTTCTCAAATTGATGCGACTCTTCAGCTGACTCCTCTTATCATGTAGTGAGGGAGTGGATAGACAAGCAGGGACTTTCCTTGTTGCTGGGACCTTACAATGAGGCTGTGCTGATGGCCAGTCAGGACTCAAACACACCATACCTGGTAGTGTCATCACCGGAAGTGCGCACCCGGAAGTCACCACCGAATGGAGTGTACATGTTACCTTCAGAGCGAATGATGCACAGAACTGTTACAGATGTTGCTCTTGGATACAAGTGGAAAGATGTGGCTATTTTATATGATAATCCTAAAGGTAAACACTCTAGATTTTTAAACATACTATTGAACATTAGAAGGCTTAATTCAGAATATTTTTATGGAATTACTGAAAGGTAAAAAATTGTCCACAGATAGCGAAAACCCATTATATTGATCCCTGGTTTCGGCACTAACACTTACATTTTTACCAAATCAAGAAAAAAAGATTTTGGTTTTTACCTGGAAAGTCCAGCTAAAGCTTTTATAATTTTCAGTAATTGTAGTGAATCATTTTTGCGATGAAATGTGCAATTAGTCCGTAATCCCTAAATATAAGATGGAGTATGTCCGTCTGTCCACACGTGCTTTTGTTTACGTATTCAGGACACGGCAAATTGGGTCAGCGGACACGTGCTTTTGTTAAAAGTTAGGTTGGACTCCACCCCTCCCCCCACCAACGGGGGGATTACACCTAGTCTGAATAAAAGGGAAACTTGAAAAGGATTTCAAGTGAAGATAACAGATGGTGGAAAACATTACGTACAAGTGGACACTTAAAGAAGAGGAATCCTTGTTGTAAGACATAAATTGACATCCGGTGTCAATATACAAAACATTTTACTATGGTATTAATTCAATGCTATCTTTTTTGGTTATTTTGACATGACTACTGCATGGCAAGGTTACATTTAAAAATATTAGTTTACATATCGTGTAAAGTTATGTTCTGTTGAATTTGATGTGTTCTCTTAGATATCATTCTTTTCAAACTGTTAGGTCTGTGGTTGATGGGTGAACTGATGTCCTTACGAGATGTCAGAATTCACGGAGGCAGCTTGAAGACGGATAGTAGCACAGACGAGATACGAGATCTGTTGATGGATATCAGACTGAAGGAACTCAGAAGCATAATAACAGTTGTCACTCCAAACTTCTTATCCAGAATACTCAAACAGGTATACAAATGTCCATGTCAGTATAAATTAACCCGACGTAGGTCTACGGTACATGTGAAATGGTGTTGTATTTGTAGAGTGATATGTATACCATGCGCTATGAAACAATATCAAGATGAAACATCTCAAGCTGATTTGGACCGGATAAAATCAACTGTAATCTCAGACATTTTAGAAGATTATTATCATGATGAAAATTACAATTGCCTAATTCTGATTTACATGAGTACCACTTGAAGCGTTACAGTTGTAAAATAAAACAGAAATAAGAGATAGGGGTTAATGTGGTATCATGCTCAATTTGTTCTCTATCGTTTTAAAGTAATCACATTGTTTTGTATCCGCAGGCGCTGAGGCTCAGTATGATGTCTCGACACTACTCTTGGCTGCTTGTAACACTGGTAAGTGACTATTGAGCTTGGGCACAGCCTTCGTGCTACCTTCATGTTGCATACGTGCATTTTTTTGTTCGAAATTTAAGAAGTATAAATGAATAGTACATCCTCCGTGAACAGCAAGAGTCACCAAAATAAACGAAACATTTGGGGCCACTGATACCAAAGTTTCAGATTCTGCTTTAATAACCTGAGTAGAGGCCGCGTTTGGACCGACTCACTTGCATGCCGTGATTCTCAAAACCACTTTCAATTGAATTTTGTATCTTTAATATTTTAATACAGTGTACGCAAGTACGTATTAACGTGTTTAGCGAAAGCAAACGAAAATCAGAAGTGACTCTTGGGATCATAGCATACAGGTGAGCAAGCACACAAGCGAAGGATCTACTCTGGCATGGACAAAGTTACTCCAAGATAGAATCAGATGGTACCAGTGGCCCCAAAAGTAAACCTCGGTCAGCAATTTTTTTTATTTTAAAATAAACTTTAACTTTATACATTGTAGACTCCTGAAGACACAAATCTGACACATTACTTCTACACTCAAGTCAACTTGACCACCTTCAGTCTAATACCTCCGGATGTTGAGTCCACCAACCGACATCTTAACTCCGCCGTTTGCAAAGACGCTCTTCATCTCACCATGAACAGCGCAATCAAGCATATCAAGAATTCAGATGGCCTAATTACGTGCAGACGTAAAAGTGACGAAAACAAATGTGAATTTTATCTCAATAGCAGCATTTTTCACGACGTCAAGAATGTAAGTGGACAACATTTCTTTATACTCTTGCTTGTTGTAATGGGATTGTCTAATGAGGTATCCTTAAAGGTTGTTTGCCTATTTTAACGTGAAAATTATTTCGCTGTAAAGAAAACTAATCAGCCAGTTAGATGTTACAGTTTTTATTACGAGAATGTGTCTACCGGCAACATTCAGCTGGGTTTCCCCTTTCGGAAAAAGCGGGACCTGTTGCGTACACAGTCACGGGTCTGAGGGAACACATTTTAATTGGGGATAGAGTTATTACCGCCCGCGTATGCGGGAAGGTTATGTTTTCAGTCGTGTCTGTGTGTCTGTCTGTGTGTGTGTGTGTGTGTCTGTCTGTCCAGGCTATAACTTTTGAACCACTTGACCTAGAAACTTCATGTTTGGTATGGTAGTACATCTTCATATTATCTATGTTAAGTTTGAGTATCAAGGTTATTGGGTCAAGTTCAAGGTCACAGCAATAAAAAGTGTCAAAAAATTTAGTGTTGTCTACTAATATCACATGTTATGATGTTTGAGACAAGTAAATGGGGCAAAGGTCAAAATATAGGTCAAGGTCATTTGAAGGTCAAGGTCATTTGAAGGTCAAATTTCTAGATTTTTGTAATTTTTCATGTTTTAATAACTATTTGCATTTTAGTGACTATTTGCGTTTAAATGACTATTTGCGAAGGCATTCTTGTTTCACATAATTTCGTGCAAAACACGGATGCTGACTAGCAATTATTGCATGTGTAGAATATGTAAACAAGCTGTCCAGATCCTTAATGGGATAGTTTAAAAGCAATTGAGGGAAAAGGCTAGATCACTAAAGTGCAATTAATTTGTTAGCTCCTAGGTTCTTGTTGTAATATCCTTGGAAGAAAATCAGATTCAAAGGTTCGGAATTATTTCCGCAAATGAGTAAATGTTTTATGCACTTCCTTGGTTTACAGAAGATAATCAGTAAAACAATACTCTCTATCAACTATTAAAGATGTAATATATATTCAATTAGGGACCGCTTCATTGACAGAATTCTTTGGTACAAAGCAATATGTTGCATGTCGTGTTTAATTTTCCGCATTGATTTGCCCTCCATTTGTATAATTGTATGATAAAGATTTTCTTAGTCTTAGTTTTAGTCTATTTGGAAACAGTACATCAAGGTCCGGAAAAATAAATTGAATCAGGAAATCATTTGATTCGTAACATGATGTGTATTTTCTTTGTGGTCTGAATATTATTGGTGGCTAATTGCTTTCTCAAGATTATGTCTGTCATCCAATTTCAGTAACTTTGTCAAAAATTTAAGTTTTTAACAAAACAGAAGGACCTTATTCTAGAGCACTGAAACAGATATACGATCATCGTTCCGTACCTTTTTTACGTCATTCCTGTAAAATTATCTCGTGAATAACAGCTAATGTTATTCCCATGTTGTTATTCGGCTACACGCAGTGATTGTGTAATTAGCTTCACTTGAAATATAACTAAGTATTTGGTCAAGTTGGATCAACATAATCACATCGTGTCTATGGTCCGCGCTTGTTGACCAATGCTGGATAAAGTCTTCTGCACTGACATCCCAGTACTATTAGTTGCCGAATGGATGGGAGGTAAGCTCAAGGAAATGCTCACCGAGGTAACATTCTAATGGTTTTCGAGCTTACCGACCATAGGGAGGGAGCTTACCAACCAACCAAGCCATTTGGCGACGATTTTATCTTATACTTTAAATTAATTTAGGTCTATTTTCACTTTAAAATCTGTCAAAAAAACTGGCATTTTGGTTTACAAAAATGGTGGGTGGTAAGCTCAAGTTTCGAGCCTACTGGTAAGCTCGAAACTCAAGCTTACTACCCAGTAGGCGCGGTGTGAAGCTCCCCACCAAATTAACCAATGGGAGGCTTGAATCACCTCGGGTATAAAATAAAAAGAGATACTCACGTAACGAAATGTGCGTATTCTATTTGCAGGTAGAAATGAATGGGAGCACGGGAATTGTGGCATTTAAAGGAAACAGTCACAGGAATAATGTAACGTTACATGTACTAATACTCAACGAAACGGGACTGGCAAAGGTATGCATGTTAGAAATGCTTGTAAGAAAGGACATTTTGTCTAGCAGTAACTTCCCATTCATTGAAAAAGAATGTCTACCTAATAAAAATCGATAGATGACATATTACTTTAGCTCTACAACCTCAAAAAGCCGAGATCAATTCTTCTGAAATGGTAGCACATAGTGATGTCATAAATACAAAATTACCATATGACGCCATGACACTAGTAACAGTGTTGTCACATCTGATAGACAATAAAGGCAATTGTATGTAAATAATTGCCAACTCGTTTACTTGTTTCATTGTACGGATTGGATCATTACAATGCCTCAATAAAATGTAAACAACCAAATCCATCCATGTCTGTCTGCCATCCACCAGCATGTTATTCCATCCTGTAACTTGGCTCAAATTAGGGAAAGACCCGTAAAAATACCTCTTGGCATGACATGGTCACACCAGGAAAACAACACGGATTTTCCAGAACGATTTCGGTGTCAGGAATGTCATTCTAAGTTGTCACTTTGTCTGACATTTACCTTTTTTCAGAAGGGCAAAAGTGCAATAAAAATAAAGCTTTAAACATTGGCGGACTTAGGGGGGCGCAGGAGGCGTACACCCCCCCCCCCCCACCCATGGCCAAAATTTTCTTCATTTTCATGCAGTTTTTCCCGATTTTGGGGCGAAAATATGTGAAAATTGGGTTGGCGAATTCAATGCTATTATTTGAGACTATTTTGACATGACTACATCATAGCAATTACATAGCTATGCGATGCAAATTTAAATAATTTTGGTTTGCATGATGAGTTCTTATTTCCAAATATTGAAAATATTTCCAAATATTAACTTAAATTCTTTCTATTTGGTGGCTTTATATAATGTCGCCAAGCAGGAAAGTCTTACAGAGAAATGAATAGGATTTCATGAGTTGAAGGTACTGCTGGGCGGAAGATGTACAGTCAGTAACTGTCATATGAAATGCTATTCTGCAGGCAGGAGAGTGGAAGGATGGTCCAGGTTCATTCCGAGAAAGACTCCAGTTGCCTGTGAGAAGTCCGATCATCAGCTCCAGTATGCCGCATCCATTTGGATATGAGACTGTGAAAGTGGTGACAGTACAGGTTACACAAATGTTTGTCTCCTAAAAGCCACTCACTATTACTTCATTTATGGCAAGAACAGATATTTCTAACCCGAAAGAATTTAGTTGCCACTCCTTAGTTGGCTTTTCACTTTAAGAACCTGGAAGATTTGTTTACATTATTTCAAAAGCAATTGTTTATTCATCTTATAAACTAATCAAGTATACTTTAATATTGCAAAAGATAATTTACATGTATATCAATGATTTACAAATCTTGGTATTCAAAATGGTTGTGGGAAGAATCTGCATGTGAAAAAATGTATATAAACAAGCCGTCCAGATCCCAAACTTGACAACTCTAGTATCTTCAGACCTAAGTTCTTGGTCTGTCGCAACCAAAGCCAAAATTGCTCTCCTCCTCAGGGATGATTCCTTAACCTTAATGTATTGCTTAATGTATCGTGTACAACGAGGTATTGTATAAAACTAGATCTGTACTCGCTGTGCATATATTACAACAATAACTAATAACTAACGCTTACAAGGACAATTCATATTCTTAGGTGCGTACCGTACATCTGTAATGGTTCCCTCAGTCGCTATAAACGTGTATTTTTGTCTATGGCACTGTTAATGGCAAAGGGGAATAAATCAAATTATATCAAATCGCTGCTGGTCACGAAAATGATACGTCTGCAGCAAATAAAACCGATATTCGCCTCCTACACTCATAATACATAAAAAGTACGCCAGAGCACTCTGTTACATACCTCGAATATATACCGTGTATTGCCTAATTAACGTGTATGCGCGTGGGAGTTATTTTTGTACATGTGCGTTATTTAAGGACCTCTGTTGCCAACACCCAGACAGCTTATTTTTGAGATGGCCTATGAAAATGTCAATGACACCTAACATTCATGGTTTTATAAGTGAAACAAGGGTATCTACCATCTGAAAAAATATTAGTCTCCACAGTAGGTGGTAGTTTTAGTGAAAAAAAAGTGTGACAAATTACAAAATTCTATGCGTTACATACCAAAAGTCAGCCAATGTTTGCAAAAGTTGCATAAATGAGCAAAAAAAGGGTGATCGTTAATTAGGGAATGCACGTTAATTAGGCAATGTACAGTATCCAGATTGTTGAGGAAGCAGAGTAGTTACCAAACTATGAAAAGACTTTTAGAAAATGCTCTGCTATCATGGACCCATCTAAACTGGGAACTATGGTACACAATTTTGTTAAGAAATTTCTCAGTTTGTCTCAGAAAATCACTGGGTCCTAGAAACAAGAGAATTCCACGCTTTGCCTCTTGAGGAAAGAACACCACGAGACCACTCTTCTTTGCTTCCAATGCAGCTACAAAATGACCCTTTATTTTTTTTTTCTGTTATTTTAGGATCCACCATTTGTAATGCTAAAAGCTGACCACGAGCAAAGACAAGGGAACGACAAGTTTGAAGGGTTTCTGATAGATCTCATGTATGGCATTGCTGAACATCTCGAGTTTGATTTTGTCCTGTACGAATCTCCGGACGGAAACTACGGGTCAAAGAATGCCGAGACGGGAGAGTGGAACGGCATGATTAAGGAGCTAATTATTGGGGTAAGAATGATATTGCATTTAAAAGGACAGATTTTGAAAAAAAAACGTAGTGAGGGCTGCAGACACCAACTTGGCCATGCAGGAGAGAAACTGTTTAAATGCGCCCCCTTTTACAAAAGCGTAACCATTTTCCACCTAAGACCAACCTGTCTTGATCGCACTAAGAGCCTGAGATGCAAGAGATGAAATATTAGTATCTTGTCAGTAATTTGCCTCGTTCGAGTCATTTCAAGCAAATGGCTCCCACCAAAGTTTGGTGGGTTCACTGCCGGGGTTGAAGCTTGTAAATCTCTTTAGATGACCATACTGACTTGAAAAACTGGTAGTTTTCTTACTGTAAAATTAGCCAACTTTAACTCACTTGTTGTCATTTCAGAACGCTTCCTTGTGTCTCGGCGCCATGTCCATCACAACAGAACGGGAAAAAGCGGTGGATTACGCCAAACCCTACATGCAGAAAACGTTCGGGATTCTTATCAAGAAACCAGAGGCCAAGTCATCCGTGTTTCAGTTCTTGTGGCCGTTATCAGCCAAGGTTTGGCTCATCACCTCGGCTGCAGTAGTTGTCATCGGGGTCCTTCTATATGTGATGGATTTCTTCAGTCCGAACTTTACTGAAGAGTTAGATGAGGATGTTGTGGCCTCCGAGGCCTCTGGTCCCATCGTGGAGAAGTTCACCCTGAGAGAGACCTTGTGGTTCACTTATGGGTCTCTCGTTGGGGCAGAGACGGTGGTAATGCCCAAGACATTCTCGGCGAGGTTGCTGAGTGGAGCCTGGTGGTTCTTCAGTTTAATTCTAATCGCATCTTACACGGCGAATCTCGCTGCCTTCTTGACTGTAACAAAAATAGAAACTCCTATCAACACAGTGGCGGATCTAGCTGCACAGACTAAGATCAAATACGGTACTGTTAAAGACACGTATGCACACTCCTTGTTTAGGTCTTCCGACATGGAGATGATACAGAAAATGTGGAGTTTTATGAGTCAGATTTATGCTGATGCTATGGTGGATAACACTACTGTAGGTGTTGCCAAAGTGAAGCAAGGAGACTATGCTTTCATATTTGATACGCCTATCATTAAATACATTGCAATGCAAGAATGTGACACCATGGTAGTCGGAGACAATTTTGATGAGAAGGGTTTGGGCATTGGAGTGCCTATTGGTGCTGCTTACAGAGATCATATCAGTATGGCTTTGCTAAGCCTTAACGAAGAAGGAACAACACAAAGACTCCATGACAAGTAAGTGTAAATGTTTATCATCCTCGTCCGATATAAGTCAGAAAATTAGAAAGTTAGCACATGACTAATTTGCTGACTGTGAGGCAGAACATGCATGGTAGGGCGCATATCAAGAGCAGTTGCCTCTGTCAAACGGACTAGGATCTGCAGGGGAAGCGGCCCTGCTGACACTCATTCCACAATTCAGCACAGATATGCTTGGTGCACAAGGTATGCAGAACAGCAGCGTTACATAACTGACTTTCAGTCAGCAAGAACACATGCTCCAATGTAGTTCAATGTCTCACACTTCGAACTCCACTCTCGTGCTCCAAATTGTTTACTGTTGGCCTGACAAAGTGGTTATCTGCATTGGCAGATCCAGGAGTGAGCCAAAAGCATGTGTTCCCTGTGTGGTTTAATTTTTTCAGGCAATTTTGAGCAATGTTTAAGCAAACATTGGGTGGGCTTTCCTCTCAGCGAGGCTGGCGACCCCTGTAAATGCTGTACGTGCCAATTGCCAACTGGTCCCAGAGAGGGAACTGGGGTAAAATTATAGATATTGAGTCTCTGTGTGTCCCCCCACCCCACCCCTATGGTCCATGATATATTGAGCTTGGCACATCCATTTTCGTTTAATTCCCTTGTAGATGGTGGGGTGGCCATGGAAAGTGTGGAGCCTTTAAAGACACGACAACCAACACTAAGGAACTGGACTTGGCAAATGTTGCTGGGATCTTCATCGTGCTGGCGTGTGGAGTTCTGCTGGCGTGCATAGCATGTGTGATAGAAATCATCTGCATTCGATACAAAAAATGCAAGAAAAGGGTTAGCAATTGATTTGCTTTATCAAAACAAAGCTGATATGTAGATCAAATGTTGTTTTAGTTACTGTGATGTCGTTTTGACCTCTCCGTAAAGCCAGACTTCTTCTATTTGTCGGATTACATTTCCCGCTGCTCTCAAAAATAAGGAATTGTAAAACGAAATTCAAATGCAGAAAATCATGACTTCCTGCTACCTTGTCGAACGTTGGTGAAAGATATTGTGCTGATTTCGTTAATTTCAATCCGAAACAAAAAATAGCAGGCAAGATATTTTTGATAGCTGCTTTCAAAAACTTCCTTCAATGAAACGTAATCCAGCAAACAAAAATCTGCCGTAAGGAACTGCAAGTGTGTTTGTGATGGAATTTTTACAACTCAGTTGATCACAAACATTTGGAGGTACGGTAAATTATTTGTTAGTTGAAGTAAGCTGTTTAGCCTAGTTCCCACTTACGTTTTCCCTTGTGTAATTTTAGGCAATGCAGGAGTATTGTTCTGTTGTACTTCAAACAGCAAACGATCCCAAAAGAACTCCCAGTAGATCTAGTCAGTCAAGAAAGTCTCTTAAACAGTCGTGGAAAGTTTCCAAGAGGAGACGAACCATGGAGCGTGCAGCTGAAGTATGTACCATTTATTTATGAAACTGGTGTTACCGGGCTAGTACTTGTATCTGCAGAATATTAGTTTTATTTTCAGTGATTTGTGTTTCTTAAGTGTAAAATTTGTTCAGGAAAAAATAAGCACAGAAGTGTTACACCACTCTGATGAAACCACAGGCACCACACCCTGCCATTTTTTGTGTGTAGGTTTTGTTTGCTTTTGTCGTACACGCTTCGGTATCTTCTTATGCGCCGTGAGAAGGCCCAGAACATCTTGGCAAATCTTAACTTTACTGCTATCTGTTTAAAAATGCACTTTAACTTATAATATACAAAACTTTTTTAGTATTGCTCTCACATGATAAAAAAAGTTTGTGATGCTCAGCGTGCCTGTACTAGGATGTACAAAATGTACATGCGATGAAGGCAAACAAAAGAAAACTTTTATTCAGGAACAAAATTAATACAGCAGAAACCGTTTAAAGTGTTAATGTAACAGTAGGATGCAAAGTTGGAAAAGCACCTTGTTTCTTGGTAACTGCAGTATTTGTGTTAATGTTAGCAAAAAATCGTCTTCCCGAATAACTTTTATTTAGTAGGCCAAATACGACGTTCAGTAGCAACGTTTGTCTTTATGATTTCCTTTTTATACCTGTATTAATGAAGTTATTTTATACTTTTCTACAATACTACTGAATTGCACTAACTAAATCGCACTATGGGAAGTAGAGAAGAAAAATATTTCGCATTTTTGGTCCCTTGCCATTATTCATCTAAATACAAGCAATGCATTATCCCAGTATTTGTCTGCACCAAAATATTTTAAGTTCAAGTTGATAATACAAATAGTGTAAACCAAAATAATAGAAATTGTCTTTGCTTTAATGCGGTTATGTTGAATCAGTTTGAAGAAATAGCAATGAATTTACACGGTCCAAAAGCATGACGGCTCACATTGTAAATTGGCAATTATATATTTTTATCTTGTGTAGACCTAAATTCAATATTGCTAACTTTAACTAATTTGATATTACTTCAATGTGATATTACGTTAATGTAGCATATGTTGATCGCATAAGAGTACTTTACATTATTTGCGTTTACAACTCGAAATAAAGAAAAAGAAATAAACGTTGAAAAAATACATTGATATCATTGATATCCCAAAGCTGATCGTGGTTACAAGTGACCGCAACGTGCAGGCTTTTGATAGAATTATACTTTACCATAATTACTGTTATTTTAAAACACTATTACGCTTCTTATATTACTTGTGCAGGTAGTCGATTAGGGGATGCAATTGCTGTATAAGATATGTTTGACGTTTATGTGTTGTTAATATCTTTATCCCAGAATTTTGTTTCGAAATTGACTCGCTCATGTATTATCTACTCGTGTAAGTGCATTAACTGTCAACACAATTAGTATAAAAGTGGACACATCATACTTATTAGCTCATGAAGTTCTATCTAATCAAGATGGGAGTGTGCCAGTCGATTACTTATTGCTTATTATTTTCTGTAATTGAGTTCAAGTTATTATATTTCTGTTTGTTTAATATTAGGAAACAACAAGCTAATTTGATCATATCAGATCATCTTTATTTATACTTATTGTATCTGTTGCTCACAACAAGTCATAGTAGCTACATTAGAAATTGATGTCAGAACCATTACAACGGCCAATCTTAGATTAATCTGACGTCTGTTACGTTGATATATACACAGACAATTTGTACACTCGTTTGATTACATGATATTTGTACACGACTAAGATCAACAGTAGCAATAAATAAATCAATCAATCAATTATTGCAGGAAAGGCCAAGCGGGGGTATGTCAGTCATAAAGGAGGGAGACGTGGACGGTCAACCCCAACTAGTGCTTCACCCATTGTGCCCAAACGGAGGTGTCCCGTCAGAAATACTCTGAGAAAATAACAACAGAACTTTACTGCGCAGAAATAGATATGCAAAAACTTTTATCACTGTAAGCAATGTGTTATGTAAACATTGTATCCTAGATGTTATATACATAACTTACCTGGCAAAAGGAATGAGGAAATTAACAAAAGCTGATGTCAATCAATCAATAAAACTCTCAACTTCAAGGTTACGAATAAATACAACATAAAATAAAACCACGGTCTTTTTTCTTCATGATAAACATCATTAATGTAAAACGAATATGATAGAAGTATTATCTGTTTTTATTTGCATAACGAGATAAAAATTCAATTCAATTTCAATATTGAGTGGTATTGAGTTACTAAGTGATGGAAAAATGGACATTATATCGCAATATTTATAAAGGCAGATTAAAAGCACACAAAGAAATGCCTTACCAAATTGCTCACAAGGATTTACATGTAGATATAGATAAATCAACGTGGAAAAATGCATTTCTACATATGTCTGATCCTGTAAGCAAATTGCATTAATCCATTCTAAATTTAGCCTTTCGTCGTGGAGACTCAATTCCGTATCACGCCACATAAAACCATATGCAAATGTGCAGATCTATATCAATGTCGGAGCTGTCTGTCCTAAAATATGGTGCCAACAATCTATTTTTATGGTCTAAAGTACACATGTACTACTTGTTACCCCTAGTTCGAAACAAAACCATTGGGTTTTTTATCATGTGATAAAGATATCAACTTTATGTGTTTTATCTGTACCACATGTTATTTATCAAACAAAGAAAGTCTTACATAAGCAACATGAGCTATTGATTAAAAGAAACTGAAAATAATGAGGAAATATCTGGTCAATGTTTTCTTAAACTATTCTTCTTGTAGGTTCCACAACAGTTGATATCAGATTTATTGTTCAGTTCAGTTCTAAGTATTCTCATGTTTAGAATTTCCATCTATCCAGTGGACCGCGCTAGAAGATTTTCGTGAGACTTGCAACGCTGTTACCATACCATGCATAAATAGCATCATGATCGTACGGTTAAGTTCAATTTGTTGATCACTTGAAAGAAGTTGCGAGGAAAAATAAGGGATCGTGATCGGATCAAGAAATGAATTGTATTTCTTTCCTCTTCGTGCCTGGCAATTTGGTAGAGAGTTCTCACAGAGGACCTTTTGTACGCCACAGTGAAATAACAATTTAAAGCTGATCTCTATGCTCATTTTGTGTACTTTTTGGTGAATAATACATGTTGGACATGAATTTCATGTCCCTCCTGACTTCCAAATATAGAAAAGATCACATAAGGTACAAAAAGAATACGCATGATCTAAACAGGAGAAAATAACTTTATTTTTTCAAACTTCACGCCTACTACTATATATATTAGGTGTACTGTGGTTTTTAGAATTATAGATACATGTATTCTCTAGGTCAGATTCCTGGTGCAATGCCTGATGTTCTAAAATGAAGGTACATTATGAACAGAAGTGAGGGTCAGAAAGCTTTCTGCATAAATTATTATCGTTCCGCAGCACAGATCATGAACAATTGGATTGAATGAGCTCGGCATAAATTAAATTGTTTCGGGGCGCTAAACTTTTGATAGTTATTTCATGATCTGACTTCTCTAATCTGCAGTAAGACTTGGACGGAACTAAGAACGTAGTGTCTGTTCACCCCACACAACCAGAATTTTCTTGTGGTCCTGCCGCTGGAAGAGTTGAGGGATTCCTACCAATTGTGTGCCCAACTTGGTAATAATGGTTGTTACAATAACTTTGGCAACAGTAGACCTGCATTTAAACTCAAATCAAAGCTACTGACCTGAAAGTGTTTAAGCCAAACCATAATACAGGTACAAATATCATGTAATCATACCATAAGAATGACAAACTTGCAGGTAGGAAAAGCCGTGACCACAAATGTAAGTCGGCATTTCCAAACTACGCCCGTGAACTGAATTTCGTACCGCAACGCAACTATTTACATCATGATAAATAGTGAAGCTCTTAGTTACAACCACCCAATGATAATGTCAATGCTGCAGTCAACTTGAATCGTTTGTACTTACACAAGATCGAGTGGACTAAATTTACTACTGCTCGCTTACCAGACTGGTTCAAAGCCATGCAATCCTGCCAAGCCTAATGTTAAACAATTTCTATGTCCATTGAAAATTATTTCTTGAAATCCAAAATTATTCCAGCGCCAGAGAAAGAAAATTCTATTAATATGAAACGACATAAAATTTTACGCTGTATTTGATGTCCGCCAGTATCACCGCATGAAGCCATTTCGTTTCCAAAGTGAAACGTTCTCAGGTTTCTCAACTGAGTGTTTTCTGTTTTGGATGTGATGTTATTATAACGAAAATCCATACGATACATGTTATATGTCACACATGTTGCTTGACTTGCGTCTGCTACGAAATGAAACCGGTTTGTATGGTTTTTTGGTCTTTTGTGTAACATGAGCATCAGTCGTGCATGGTTCTATTTTTTTTGCTGCTTTCCAAAAGGGAACAAAAAGTCTGTCTGAAATATTGACAACAGTTGAAGTTTGATTTTGTAACAGTCCTCTTACAGCACTTACTGATTATCTTGGATAAATTAATCGGATAAATCAATCACTTTCAAGACCACTTGAGGATGGAACTGATATAAAAACTGAGGACCGTAGTTTGCGGTCACTCGATTGTGTTCTTCATCACGGAAACGAAACTACAAAAAATAAAAATAAAAACATTAACTGTATTCCCAAGAATTCTTCGATTCAGTCTCTTGTATACATGTATATTTAACTGGTTTCTAAACCATTCCACATTTTATATGTACTACATATAACTATAGAAACAGACACCTTCACCTTTAAAATGTCAAATGCGGAATGCGAAGGTACGATACGATTTGGTCGCAAAAGATTCCAATCGTATGCGATTCATTGTGATAAAGTTAAATAATGTAAAATAATGATGTGCATGACAGGTTAGTCTTCCTGAAATTAATATTAATTGCACATTTTCACGACTTCCAAAACAAATATTAAGTTTCTTTATTTCAGATTGTGGGGAATCTAATGAGAATCTCAGAGATCATGTAATTGTCAAAGCTATGCAGAGCTGGATGGCGAAATGCATCGGTAACATTTTACTTTTGATTTGTAAACAAACGAAATGAGTAAGTTGCTTATTTACTTCACAAAATAGAAGCATTAAGTGAAAAGTTACCTGGTTACTGGAAATAATACTTGGTGCGGTTCTTCTTTCAGTCAAACATCCGAAAGAGGTGAAGAGTCTGCAGCTGCACATTCTCTACATGACTGGGTTTGTACTCAATGTTTCATACCACAATGAATTTTCCTCTCTACCATCCGATCTCTTTCTGGATAAGGAGTATTTGGAGCAAAATAAACTGGAGTTTGAGAGGGAATCTAACGATGAAGGAGACATTTACACCACCACATCAAAACAGACTGCACCTGGTAATCAAAGTTTGGTCTCTAAAAGTGCACATCAAAAATCGGATATGAGGGATAGAAATGGAAAGGAAAATGATAAATACACAAATTTGTATCACAAACAATTAAATGCTTGTTCGGAAAAAAGGCCTGATGTCAAACCTAAATTCAAATCAGAAGATGTCCTGAACAGCTGCAAAACCAAAGCAGAATCAACGAGACCGAAAGTACAAGGATTGAGGAATGATTATCCAGACTCTGGACTCTCTAGTGATCCGGATTGCGGCAATTTGGATAAATCTCATTTACCTGGATTTCAAAATGTACCGAGAGGGAGAATAAATTTCACATCAGATGTTGAAGACAATAGGCAACAGGGCGTGGACTCCAGCACCGCAAGGTCTTTGTCGGATCAGTTCCTGGACTCTGAAATGCGGCTACAATCTCTACCAATTGCAGTTAACTTTGGTAATTCTAGTAGTAAAGAGAAAGTAACAAAAGAGAAAGAAAAACAGAGGCAAGGCAGAATAAAACAGTATCTAAAATTAAAGAGAAGTGGAGCAGCTGAAAAGGAAACTGAACGATCAGGAAACAATAAAACTGATCATTTAATCAATCAAAACAAACCTGTTTTAGCAAATAGCAAGGGTCAAACAAAGGTAAGTATCAACTATCAATTGCCTTCACCTCATGCTGCCTTTGACAGAAAAACTGACATCAAAGTTCCCATCTTTAAACGGGATGACAGACTGAAATCCAAGCTTGGCAAGAATTTGTTAAACGAAAACGGCCAACGAAATCCATCAGCTGCCATTGCTGGCGAAACTAAACAGCATAAAGAGTTGACTCCAGAAGCTTCCAATTCTGCTCTTGGGAAAAACAAGTACAAAACTCTAATCACAAAATCACTTTGTGGATATGAGATGAGAAACGAAGAACAAATTGAACTAAGTTCCGGAGAAGATACACCTGGTCCTCAGAGAAAAAACTCCTTCTACTCCAGACAAAACTCAAAAGATTCATCAGGATTTGGATCTTTATCAGACGAATATGCGACTGCTTCAGGACTCCTCAGCGATGCTAACAACAACATGGAAGCGTTAAGATATGGAAACAGAAAAAGGGGCAACAATGAAGTTTTATCAAGGACGCAGAGCAATGTAACTACAGATGCATTTTCAAAAGAGATTGAAAAACATGGAACAACATCTCAAAGAGAAAACGAAAGCAAAGAAAATGTTGGAATGACAACTACAATAAAAGATCAGATAGGTCCGTCTATTTCAGCCAAGAAGAAAGAGGAAGAAGAATTAATTGAATGTGATGTTAAAGAGGACAGTGATGGAAGCGATTACAGCTCTGGAGAAGAAGAAGATGAAGAGCGCGATGCTTCAAACAAAACTGTTGCTGCAAGTGCAAAATTGAGCGATGGAGAAAGAAAAGCTCGAGAAATAATGCAGAAATTTAATCTTGAAGACAGAGAGTCGGATCCTTCAAAGGAAAACTTGGAAGAACTAAGACAAATTAACAAAGCGTTGAAAGATTCGAAATTGTGTAAAGTTTGTCGAGATAAAGACGCGAACAGGCTGTTTCTTCCGTGCGCCCATCTTGCGTGTTGCTCATTGTGTAGTCCAGCTGTCCGAAACTGTCCGCAGTGTAAAGGTAACATCAGAGGTATTGTTTCTGTGTATTTCGGTTAGAGAAGATTACTCACGTAATTGCTTATATCCATTATGGTACAAAATACTACTAGAAATGCATTTTAAAGCACTGACTCCTGTGTCATTTAATTTCATGTACAACACAAGGGATGGAGTGCTGCTATGTTCTGCATATTGGTTGTTCACACTCGTAGTGGAAGCATTGGCTATTTTATCGACAGAGTGAATTTTAATCTTTATATTTCATTGTAGACTATTTGCTGCAGTACTAATGTTTCATTACAGGAAATTATTGCAATATAAACTTTCTTTGTACCTGTCACAGGAAGAAGTGCGCTTTAAATCTGCTACCTCGCTGCTGAAATAACTTTGTGCATGACCTGTTGTTGACTTGATTCTTGTATTCGCTGCACGTGTTTTGAACTTGTAATACGATTTTCTTGTATTGTTAGAAGAAGAGACAGCCTCTGGATTTGGTAAATTTACCACGCTAGCTGTTCAACTGACCTGTGCATTGGCGGATCCAGGATTTGCCGTAGGGGGGGCGCCAATTGAGAAACCCTCAGGGTGTACGGTACGCACATCGCGCGCGCATCGCTTATTGCACATATGCACATAAAATTTATTAGATCACAATAATGTCATGTATTGTTTGTATATTGTTT
>JBCAUI010103543.1:0-19021 GCA_038406195.1 Haplosyllis anthogorgicola
AAAATCGCTGCTGAATGCCTAGTAAACATTCAAGGTCATTGGCGGATCTGGGGGGGGGGAGCGCAGGAGGCGCGCGCCCCCTCCCCACTACGGCCAAAATTTTCTTCATTTTCATGCAGTTTTTCTCGATTTTTGGGCGAAAATAGGTGAAATTTGGGTTGGCGACCCCCCCCCCACGGGCCGGGCGCCCCCCGTACGGGAAATCCTGGATCTGCCAATGAAGGTTTTTCCAAATTATTTTCCCTGCCTAAATTAGGCTTATTTAATGGCCGTAATATTGATAATAAACTATTTCTTGAAATCTAACTTTGTGTATTTCAAAATGTTTATAACAAATTATTGATATTCTTTATATCAATCAAAAGTATATTTACTATTTCTAGTCAAAGTGAAATATTCAAAAATTACATAAGTACCTAGAAATAGGAAATGAAATTAGGCATATTAGGCAGGGCATGAATTAGGAAAAACCTCTATTACGTGTCTTACATCATGCGTGGAAAGTGGGTAAGAGGTTGTTGTGCCCAACATGCAGGCGATATTAGGCCTGGAAGACTATGGCGAATAGTTGGTCGAGAATAGGATTAATCCTGTAAACTTCTTGTGCATGGCTAATATGTTAACGGTTAAATTAATACATTGTGTACAACTGTTTTTTCAAAAAAACAAACAAAAAAAAACAGGTAACAAGGGTTGTCTAGATTTTCTCTTTGTTAATTACTGTGCACAGAAAAGTGTTTACAAATAATACTTTTTATTCTATGTGATAATAGTTTGGAACAGCACAAATTCGCCTTACGTGCTTTAACAGCACATTCTACCATCTTCAATTGTAGGTTGTTGCTTTAGACCAACATGTATGGCCTCATTTGGGGACCAACAATACGAATGAATTTCTCTATGTAGTGGCACTGCTACTGCACTCCTGGTAGCAAATGTGGGAGTTGTCAGACTTTAAAGCCCACTTTGATTGGTCTAATATGAATGTCAGGTTTGCTATACTGATGAGAGGAACTGATTAGCACACAGGTAGAGATGTTCACAAATGAATACAGTTGCTTGACATGCTGTGACACATGAATGCAATTGCTTAACATGCACCCACACTTCATTGTTGAAGTGGTAAGACTTCACACATAACTCAATCAACTTTTGTTGGGATCAAGAAAATGAATTGCAATAGGTCAATCAGTGTCTACCCAAATGTAAACAAATCAATGTAAATAGAAACCATGTGGACTTATGATTCGCTACGATAGTCCTGATCTGAACTCCCGACGCAGTGGTGAAATGCTCAGCGATGCGTGACTAAGTCAAATTCGCTAACCAACCGAGCAACTTTACAACGTACTATAAAATGTTAAACAGGTACCGATTGGGTTTTTACGTTCACTGTAAATGTGGGCGTTAGTGGGAAGCCAGCCATTCAGGGTTTTTTATTGGTTTCGACTCCCTAAGCACATCAGGTGAATTAGACAGATTAAGAAGTATGTTTATGATATTTTAGTATATTACTGATAATAGAAATCTGAAAAGGACTAAATTTAGTAATGATCCTAGAATTGGTCATTTCTAAGTTGACTAAAATCAGTTATTTTGGAAGTAGAAGAGTATCAATTTCCTGCCTAATCTATTAACTTAGCAGGTAACCTGTTCCTGAACTGCTTAAAGATGAAGAAGCTTTTTTTATATCCCCGAATGAAATTTTGATTTTGTACATGTAAAATTTTTGGTATTGGTTCAGCTGAGAGCATTGAGACAATATAGATTGTAACTATGTCACAATGGAAGTGTCACATTCACAATAGGTTTGAATGCTTTGACTGTGTGACCAGTCAGCTGGAGCCTGTGCCCCTATAAAAGGCCAACTTTGCAGACTAATTTATTCATTTCTTCCTCAGTCACTGCACAGAGAACATCCAGCTTTTTGCCACTAGTCCAACCTTGTATGCCCATGTATAAGTGTGATCTCTTCAGTGGCTAATGTCCAAATGACCAAGCAGTTTCAAATTGCGTGACTATATCTATTCTTTCATCTTTAATAAAGGACTCAACACGACATGATATGCCCGTGACTCACCTGCCTGTCTACCTCCTTTAAGAAGGCGTCCACTCTTTCGTCTACATTATAATCGTGCAATAGTGGATCATCCTGCATAATGCACAATGTAAAATAATAAATCAAAAGAAAAAGAAAAAGTTACTGACATCTCATATCCAAAGTACATGATTACAACAAGCGTTACCATTATAGGTGGATCACTGCAGCTTTGATCAAAACAGAAACCCCTCGGTGCACCGTAACCTTCAAAATTTACTCCTGTCATCAGAACTGCTTGGTCACCTACATAATACAATTGAACTTCTTATAAAATCGAAATGAAATAAGAATGACAAGAGTATAATTTTTTGATTTCAATGACCAAATGCAATGTACAAGGTTCTACAAATTGTACGTACCAAGACTGTCACTTCCTGATCACACCATTTCCATTCTCTTACGTAACATTCTGGCTATCTGATCTTCAAAGTCGAGTCTTCCAAAGAACAGGCCATCCATACCAAACTGTACAGATCGAAACAAACTATGCATTTTCATTTGTTTGCTTTTTGGTTTCTCCTACACACAATTGCTAATGACTACACAATACAAATGTTTAGTCATGCAATTAAGCGCCACATCAGCTCATAGACTATCAATAGCTTAGTCACGTTTACATACAAAAACGTCTATTTGGTTAGTAGTTTGTTTATTAAGAGTTATTCCATTTGTAGGGATGTCAGGTTAAATTGTGTGGAATTGTTTCAAGATACGTCTCAATTTATCTTTCTGTTGTATTGGAATTTATTTATACGTACTTCTTTCAGATATACTCAACAAGCTGAGATCTAAATCACACAACAAACTCCACACAATTTAACCTGTGATCCGTAAAATTGGAGTAACCAAAATCTGTTCGTAAATTATAAACACACCGGATAGATGTTTTGTGGATGTAAACGTGACAAAGTTAATGCAATATTCAAGTTAAATTTATATTGAACACAACGATAGAGCCACTACCAAATCAGGCAACAGATTGGTGATATTCCTCCATTGGTGACTGGGAGAATAGGATAGAGGTAAATTATGTGTCTTTTGTGTACTCGACAAAAGAATGTTTGCTTTCGATTTTTTTGTTGTTGAATTCTTCAGGACATAATTTTAATTGTCTGCAGATAGGTGATAAGTGGATAGTCAATATATTAAAGTCATGAAATGGAAGGATCGAGTGGAAATTTCAGGATGCAGAACTTTTGGCATGATTGTGCCATATTGGGATCTCAACGAACGGACACAAAATTCCCTCTAAAAATGTTGAGTGTTAAGGCACAGGAGCCAGTTTTTTTAACCTCGTTCGGGGATGGAGAGTTACAGAAACAACATCTTTTATGGACATAGATATTATTTGATTATACTGGTTTTATTACGTTGAAAATACACAATTCTTGTTACCTGATTACCTTAACTTTAATCCGTACATGTGATTGCGATATTGAAATCAGTGTCCTGTACCTGTGCAAACAATGAGGCTTGCTCCCTTGAGTGACCAAAGGGATCGATCTGCCACGCTACCCTGGGCCTGCCACATTCCCCAAAGTTCTCCTGCAGAAACTTGAACCCAGCCGTGTGCTGGTCGATGATCGCGGTGAATGAGTGGTCGCCTCATCATTCATGCACCAACCTCCCAGAATGAATTGCAGGCGACCTGTTGAGTCATAAACAATGGAAAGATTGTCCAATACAGTATTCACTGAAGTGTTGATATTTTGACTTTATTAATTTTGCGTTGCCCGCCACCCCGTAGAAAATTGTGTTGCGCCTTCCCTACCCCCTCCATCCTGAATAAGAAATCTTGGATAACAAGCTACAGTACAAGTATCTTTGACAAAATCTACCAGCAATTGATTTGAGGTACGTTAAAGTGGCAAAATTGCATTGTTCTCCATTATGGAATAACAAATCTGGTCGTGAATGTTTATTGCTTGAATATAAATTACTTTACCTTGATTAACGAACTCGCGAACAAGCTCCTTTGTGCCATCTCGAGAAAAACGCTATCTCCTCATAGATGAACTTGCGCTCAGGATTTTTCGCCAAGGCATTCACCACGGTATCCAGAATATACTGTACTCCAGCATGCTGTATTTGATTGTCAGCTTTGTGAAGAAATAATGCAACATATATCTATTTATTTTTTATCACAAAGATTTACACTTTTATTTTAATTTAATTTAATTTTTATTTTGCATTTTAAATGGTCGTTGTAAAAAGTTATGAAATTTAGGAAGGTTCTTTCCACTTTGTTTGAAATACCATTGTGGAAAAAATTGCTGATGCTATTTTCATGAAGTGTGTGTGTGTGTGTGTGCTCGTGCGTCTGTCTGTCTGTCTGTCTGTCTGTCTGTCTTACCTCCATAATAGTACTGGTCTACAGTTTTAAGCCATCCTACATCATCGTGCGTGTGTGGTACAATGTGTACATTGAGCATCCCTTCTTCCCCCAAGGTACAACTCTAAATTCACCAAGAAACAATTTGGAAAAAAGACCCAATATAATTTGGCCATCCAAAATTAAAAAAATATAACCCAGAAAATATCTAGACGTAGTGAAAACGAGGTTAAATTTATAAGATTCCTCTCGGACGTACTGGATGTATTTCTAGAAGAATTCATGTGAATCCGATAATTGTGTTACTTGCGTGAAGTAAGTACTTTTTGACAGTATCACACTGTCCTCACTGTTTCATTGAAGCTGATGAGGACAGTGTGATACTGTCGAAAAGTACTTACTTCACGCAAGTAATACAATTATCAGATTGACATGAATTCTTCTAGAAATGAAAACGAGGTGTCCAGGTATGGAGCACTGACCATCATGCCTCCCCCGACTTTTTTCTAGAATTGTGTGAAATGGCAAGTATTGCATTTTCCCCAGTCCGGGTTGGGGGGGGGGGTCTTGGTCAACTTTTTGCAATGGCGGCCAAGAACACAAATGTACATTTCGTCCAAACCATTGACCCTCATTGCATCGCAATGAGGGTCAATAATTTACGTTATAGCGTTTTTATTTACATGGAAAGTATCTCAAAACGACAGTGAAAGGGAACAGCCTGTACTAGCTGGTATGCACAGTATATGTAAGCATTGGAGCACTGCGGGCAAACTTGCTTTATCAGCAGCGGGTAATAGGGGCACGGGGCCATGCGGGTCAAACCCGTGGCGACCTACTTTACCGCATAGTATACGCTTCAATATCATCACTCTCTGTACAGTGAACATACACATAAAGGATAAAAATGACAGAGTCGAAATTTCGGTCTGAAGTATGGAATTATTTCGAAATAGATTCAAGTGGAGAAAAGACAAAATGCACATTTTGTGGTGCAGCGTTATCTTACAAGTCTAACAGCACAAAGGCAATGTGGAACCACCTCAAGGCAAAGCATGGATATTGTATGGCGACTGCTGATGAGACTATAAATGAGAAATATGGACCAAGATCACAAAGGGTCAGTATGACTTTTGAGAAATAAAACTAAGCAACTAGGGTATCCGAATGATAGATGAAACATCCCTGTGGTGGCTTTCTCTCGAACTGACACACCTCCCTTTGAGATACAAAATTTGGTCACCGTCCCTCGTTCACACATATCGTGGTTTGTTTTTTTTTAATTTTAACATAAACGTCTGCAATAATATAAATATCTGTAATTAAATAGCCTCTCGGCCTAATTAATAGTAATTCATTGTAATAAGTAGAAATTCTCCTTCAATTATCTCGGGGCTTTTGAAGAATTTTGAATTCTGGATGCTTGGCAACTCGGAACTATTATACATAACACTTGGTGCCATTCTTTGTTTGTTCTTTTAAAAAAATAACAAAGTTCCTCTAAATTATATCCTGAAATATTAATTGTGGAACATCGTGTGACTGATGTTTCCGTGTTTACTTGAAGAGCCCTTATTTGGCACTGAGCCACATTGCATTTTCAGACAATGAGCTATTTTCCCCCAGGCCCGCACACATGTAATTGGTAATCTACGGCAGAGCAATTACTGGCCTAGATTACATTGTTATTGATTACTTTAAGCTCGCAGCTGGCATGCTGTTTCAGCCAGTTTTAAGCTTGAATTTGACAAAGCAACATGGCTTTTACGTACAGCCAGTTCATTCTTCCTACATATATTGAGGGAAATAATTTTAAGGCAAAATGTAAACATTGTGGGGATATGATTTCCGCTTCAAGGAAAACATCGTCTAATTTACTTACGCATTTAAAGGTAGGAAAACTTGGCAGCTCACATAGTATTTCCAAGGAAGACACAATTACAAGAAAAGAAATGTTAACTGAGTTTATCAAATAATTAAAGATGAGTTTCTTATGTCAGACATGCTTACTTAAAAAAGAAAATGTCCCTGTTTAAAAATTGCGGAGACATTGATTCATGTACAGACATAAAATAATACTGAGCAAGTTCGCGATGGGATAGCCGATTAAAACAAATGCACTTTATCACAAATGTGAAGTTTAGCTTTGTTTCGTATGAAAACTTAAAAGGAAATATTCTAAACGTGAATTAAAATTCTGTCGCTTTCTTTGATTTGCTAAAAAATTATATAGAACAATAATTTCTCCTTTAATATTACATTTTGACCGTATTAATTAAAACAATACGTTTGTGCATGTTTTCTTAATTCACAGAGGAAGCATCCGGCTGTTTGGGCCTTACATTCCTCTGCCTCGTCTCACCACAGATCAGAGTACCTGCCGTATTCAAACCTAGTCCCCCCAGCAGGTAGTTCTTGTTATTCATAATCTTACACACGTTCATTGTAAATAACGTAGTCTCCATTTTTTAATTTTCGTTGTTGAAATAGTGCAGATAAAATAGGAATGAGAATTTGGATAAATTAAAGGGTCAGAAAATGCCCAGGCAAATGAATTCAAAGAAAGTTTCTGTTACAAATACCATCTGTTTCTGTCTCGGACTCTCCTTATGATATATATATTGTACGTTTATATCTGAGAAAAATAAAACTTATCAAGGATTGGTTATAGATTTTGGAAACTGAACTTTATCACATGACTCTATTCAAGATAAAAGAGTGTAAAAACTGGACCTACATCATCGACCCAGCGGTGGTTTGCACTTGAGAATCTTTGAATGCATTGGCAAACGTCTCAAATTGCATTATAAAAAGTTGATTTCATTGAATCAGAAAGAAAACTGGGGGGTTTCTTCATTCAGAAGAAACATGACAAAACTGCATCATCATTTGCATGCAATGTGAAAATACCTTTTTTCTTAAATTTAATTTACGTTGACATGTATTGTGCACCCCTTCTTATTTTGCAGAAATCTCTATAAAACAAGAGCCTCATGTCACGGAAGATAGTGCAGGCTCAGCCAAAAACAATGAATCCCTGCACTGGCAGGTGACAGTGAGCCCAACCAACTTCGATCAGCAGCAGGAAGGAACCAGGGGTGATGAAGGTGGTAGCCCCTTAAAAAGTAGTGACGACCCGAGTACCTCAGCGGTCATCTCTGGTCTCCTTGCCGCCCGTGATAAGGCCTCTGCTATCCGACCCACGTCCCCTAACGGCTCCCGTGCTCCCTTCACCATGGGTACCGTGTCCCCGACAGCATCAGGGGTAAATTCCATCACGGAAGATGAATCCAGTCCTCACAGAAGTATGATGGGCAATAATACTGTACAGGGACAAAGATCCCACGGCGGTGTCAATTACTTCAAAAGTCGTAGTTCATCCCTCTTTAATAAGAAACGGTAGGTATCTGTTGAAGAGGTATCTCTACATACATATCCATAATAGTAAGTTAAATCCTAGAAAAGGCCCATAACGAATGGACCTTTGATCACAGTGACTAGGGAATGGCATGCTATCAAAATTATTTGTAAAGTGTTTCTTCTTTAATTTTCCCTTTATCTCGATAAAAAGGAAAATTTGTGTGACTTTGAACGAATTATCCAGAGCATAAGAGTTGCCAAACTAATTGTTGCACCTTTTCGCGGAATTCAAACGAAAAAGCATTAACAGGTTATCTTGTGCAAACAGCTAGCAAGTGACAAATTCAAATGTTTATTTCAGATACAACCCTATTGTGCCACAAGTCAGCAGCACAGAGAGAAAACAGTATCTTCTGACCCAGGAGGAACATGCGGCTAAATTACGACTTATAGAACTTCAAATGGACATTGCAACTGAAGAGCACCATGCCACAATGCAGCTCATTAACAAACAGACTGAAATGTATGATCTGCGTTGTCAGTTATTAAAATCACAATTGCAGCAACAACAACAGACTAATGACACAAAAGTCACTAAGAGTAACGGACCATGTTCAATGTTCGAGGAGGAGGATTTGTAATTTGATTTTTTTCGTTAAGTGTTGACATAAAACATTTACATGACACTAGATAAGTTGCAAACAGTGCTCACCAAATTGCACTACCCATGTTCAGCACAACGCATTCGTCTAGTCGATACGGTCGCAGGGTCGCGAGAAAAAGTACATGTATTAGTGATCGAAGAAGACCTGCCAAATGAGTTTCAACCTGTTTGTAAACAGACTTCCAATATCTTCAAGTATCGAACTTTTACTGAGCTAAAGTGAAATGTCTGTATTTCATATTGTTCACTGACAAAATAAACGGAATCTACAAATTTACCTTTAATAAATTGCAACAATCTTACTTATAAGTATACAGATACATGTATGTATATTTATTTCAATACCAAGAATACTCTATACCTCGTAGCCGCATGTCACCGCTTTCTTTTCGGGTTTCTTCTGATCTTTGCCTTTCATGTATCTTACATGGTCTCTTCCTGCAAACTTTAATGTGTCACCTTGTACCGACACATTACACCAAATAAAATACAGTCCAAGGCAGAATAGCAATGTAGGTGGTCTTGAACACATATTTTCCAGTCTTCATTAAAATTTGTGATAAGTAACATGTAAGACACATTCAGTTGGTGGCGCATCACCTTTATAAGATATACAACCGCAGAGTACCATTCTAGTGGTGCAAGCTCATGGACATGTGAGACAGGCCCGGATCCAAGATTTCCCGTTGGGGGGGGGGCGTCAACCCACAATTTTTCGAAAAACCCCTAAAAAATGGGGGGAAATCGGCAAAAACTGCATGAAAATGAAAAAAATTTCGGCCGTAGGTGGGGGGCGTCCCTGCCCCCCCCCCCCGGATCCGCCAATGTGTGTGATGTTCTGATAATACCTTTTTAGGGAAGGATGTTTTGTGCAACCCCATGGGTGGATGTTTGTTTCGTAAATCATTTATTTCCTAAAATATCAATACCAGTGCAACAACTCAAAGCCCATGGCAGAGATTAATGTTGGTTATCGCTCCATTCTAATTGATTCATCGAAATAACGTCCAAAATTAAATCAAATAATACAGCACTTTTTGATAAAGTGTCAAAAAACTTTGTAGCATACAGACATGCAATCACTTGCGATTGTTGTACCTGTGCTATCTGAAAAGCATGACAAGCCATATATAATATTACAGCATTGATACAATCAGGTCATGGATATGTCTCCAGTTTCGGCTCTTTCACTGTTTACATCACAACAAACGGCCTTGACCTTGTATCATGTGATTCACAAAATCATGTGACCGCCCGTACGAAAGCTATTTTGACAGTGTGTATAATTTTTGTACCTTTGTGAGGAGATATTTGCACCCAGTCAGTTGAAAATGTTGTCAACCAAATATGTTCTTACATTAATATCAATAGGACTGTTTGTGGTCAATACAGACAGCGCAAATGTGTTTAAATTCAACCAATTCAAATCCCCAAATTTTCAGGAATATTTTGACAACATTATGAAACCAGAAACTGAAGAGAAGAAATCATGTGGATATGACGTAAGTTCTCCGTTTAATCTTTCACTTTTGGAAATAGATATAAATAGGAAGGGAGATCATTTGTTTGTTTCCCCGTTTTTCAAAATAGGGTGTACATGAAGAGTAAAAAATTATGCAACACTTCCTTCCTTGTCCATTGTATTTAATTAAGTAAAGTCTCCAACAATTCAATAGACTATGTTTAATGTGATGCATTTACATTAATGAACAGGCGTTACTGTGAAACAGTTAACTTGGTCAACAGTAATGAGTACACCTTCAAACCATACGTTAAAAAGAAATTCATTGATGCTGCTTCCATTTCCATGTAAACGAGAGAGTCACGAATACATCATTTTAATTCATCAGTTTCATTTTTGTTAGAATTGCACATTTAGGGTTCATTTTAAATGTAGAAGATTTTCTGGACCACAAATAGTTGCAGAAAATGTATTGTTGATATGAGTTTTATTCATTTCATGAGTCAGAGAAAACAAAGGTGGACTCTGTCCTGCTCTGACCAGACAGAAAAAGTCTCATTTTATTGATTTAGTACGCCCATTAGCGTACAAATAATTATCATATAAATATCAATTGTTCGATTGATATTGTGAGAAATTCGATAACAAGGTGATGCGTTTACGAATAAATTTCTTATGTCCCCACACATGTACCAAAGGTGGATATGAAAAAAAAGGTGTCACAAAAAATTGAAAAATGAATAAAATTGTCGTGGAAATTGATAGACAAAGCCATGTCCATGACGTAAAATAGTGAATTCAACCCTACCCTTCTATGAACAATATTGTGACAGCAGCACTTCGTAGAATGTTGAATCCTGCAAAGATGATCAGTAAAGGAATTAAATTTTGGTCACACGTGTAGTTTCATTATTTCATGTACATCTATTATAGAACTGTAATCTTGGTAAAGAAGGGATGCTCAATGTGCACATTGTACCCCACACGCACGATGATGTAGGATGGCTGAAAACTGTAGACCAGTATTACTATGGAGGTATTTATTTTTAAAAACAGCAAAGAAAATTACCAATATATATAGATTAAAATTATATGTAACGCCATTGTTTCCATGGATTTGTATTCTCCCACTTCTCAAAATTAGTTCGAATGGCTTGTGAATGGTCCTTGATAATTGGTAATGAATCTACGATGGTCTCGCAATGAACTGTAAGCCTAAGAGTGAGTAAGGTGTTTCATGTAACCCTCCAGAAAGACATGGTCACTTAGTGACAGATCCAGGATTTTTCTCACGAGGTTTTTTCTCACGAGGGAACTCCATGAAAATTGATTTAGGGCCAATGGAGAAGATGCACACCTGGAGTGCAGCCGTCCTGGATCCGCCATTGCCATTGGAAGTAAAATATTGGATTTACAAAGTATTGTTCTCCGAATGAATTGAATCCAAGTAATTTATATTTAATTGTAGCAAACAATTCCATTCAGAATGCCCAAGTGCAATATATCATCGACAATGTGATAGACGAATTGCAAAAAGATGAGAACAGGAGGTTTATCTACGTTGAAATAGCGTTTTTCCACAGATGGTGGAACGAACAGGATGATGCTACCAGACATATCGTCAAGGGATTAGTCAATCAAGGTATTGACCCTGTAATATTAACAAAATATAGTGTTTTATACATCCACATGTATTAAAAAATGGCACAAACGTACTTCTTGGCTCAATATTTTCATAACAGTGTGTTGAAATTTACTATTTTTAAAGAGTTCTGTATAAGTGCTGTACTCACTCAAGTTTGGTGTGCTGTTTAAATGTACATAAGTATCCAAATGTGTCATAAGAAATCCTGTGTTTTTATACTTAGGTCGACTGGAGTTTATTCTTGGAGGTTGGTGCATGAATGATGAGGCATCAACACATTATACGGCCATCATTGATCAACACACAACCGGGTTCACCTTCTTAAAAGACAACTTTGGTGAATGTGCTCGCCCAAAGATCGGGTGGCAGATAGATCCATTCGGGCACTCAAGGGAACAGGCCTCACTTTTTGCACAGGTCTGTAATTCATACATATATGTCCATTCTTGAAAATTTCCCCGTTCAATAAAGAATTTTCGCAAAAAAGGTACTAAAACACCAAGGTTATGTGTTTATTTCTTCTTTATTGAGCCAATGTTCGAAATTATTAGGATATCTGAAATTCCAACTGCAGTTTCAACTTATGTTTTCATCAGGGATTTTCCTGATTTTTCAATAAAGAAATTACACCATACAGACTGATGAGCTTAAACTTTGATGTTTAGCTATTGTAATATCATGATGGTTTACAGTTTGGAATGGATGGATTGTTTTTTGGACGACTCGACTACCAAGACAAAGAAAGAAGACTTCTCACTAAAGAAATGGAGATGATGTGGATGGGCAGTGCCAATTTAGGTGCGTGTACAGAATCCTCCTTGCTATGACTTGCTTAAATTTGTGTACGTGTATTACTTAAGAATCTAGAATTCATTTATCATGAAACTTTCAGTCAGCGTCTATTATTCCTTTGAAATTTTATTAGACATTATATTATAAGTCGTATGTGTTGATATAATGTTGCCTGGAAAATAATCCTTGGTGCGTGATAGAGTTGTGTATAATGTTAGGTGATCAAGGTGCCTTGTTCACTGGTGTCAATTTCAACGGTTATGGACCGCCGGGCGGATTCTGTTTTGATATTGGATGCCATGACCAACCGATTATGGTAAAATATGTGTACAATATTGCAGCGATAACTGTACTAGAAGTGGGCTTTCTTATTTATTGGATTTACATCTGCCGATTAAAAAATTGAAATTTAACAAAAGGAAAGCAGAAAATATAAATTTTTGGTGACATTATCGTTTCGCATTAAGTGATGACGGCATTTACATTCTTCATTATCTGTTTTTTGTTTGTAGTTAGAATAGTTATTTTATGAATCAGTTTTCTTCTTTGTTGCCGAACTCTATTCTGAAAAGTTTCAGTTTGTGCAATTTAATCCAACAGATAAGGAAAGCATTATTCAACACCTACTAATATTTAATATGTTTCCTGTTTGGAATTACAGTCGTTTGGGAATTTCCTGTAAACTTTCTCTGCTTCTTTGTCACTTTGTCTGTATCTATTGGGAATCAGGCACGTGTATCAAGAAGGATTTTCCTCAATTGATCTATCTTTCAAAACTTTCAAAGTTTATTTATTTAACTTCGAAACTCACATGGAAAAGGTCTGAGGATACTAGCTGGCCTAATTTCCAACATTTATTTGTCTCTTCACATACTGAACAGTTCGCTGCCTTTGGTTCTTTTTACTTACGATGATTTTCTTGATGTGTACATTTTGTTTTATAGATGAGCACAGAAGATATGTATGTAAGGTTACGGGTTTCATGCACATTTTTATTTTTCTTACTCTCTTTGACTAAACCCCGTCAGGCGACCAAGCGGCACTTTTCACTGGTGTCAATTTCAACGGATATGGTCCACCAGGCGGATTTTGCTATGATATCGGGTGTTCTGATCAGCCCATCATGGTACAGTGTCTTGTTTGCCTTTGATTCTACCACCTTTAACTTGCCTCCGGATTACGATCTTCGAACTATTGTACTAAAGAACTGGCAATACACTAAATCTGTCAATAATGCGAAACAAAACTGTTAAAATGTGATGAGATATTTGTTAACTGATTTAAATAATTAAAGAAAAGGTTTAAATATGAGAAGACAGGAAGAGAAAAAGAACGAAAAAATCCTAAATTCTATATTTTCCTTGTAGGATGATGATCGGTTACATGATTATAACGTAAAGGAGCGAGTTGATAGTTTCATTAAAGCAGCGCAGGATCAGGTCAGTGGTAGCTTGCTTATTTGACTTGTAAATTGGAAACAAATTGAATCCAGATATAACAAAGATTTACAAAATAATCGGTAAATTATATCATACTATTTCGAAATATATCAAAATTTAAGTATACTTCCAGTTCCCGGAATTAGCTGTTTATTTTAATGCCAGGCAAAGAACTACTCCACTAATCACATAATGATGACGTTTGGGTCAGATTTCCAGTACAGTAATGCTCGTCAGAACTTCAAGAACACCGACAAACTGATCAAATATGTGAATGAAATGGTAAATACACCACTAGGAGCTAAAGTCTCTTTAGCAAAGATGCTGGTAGTGGTTTATACAACCCTCAGTGTGTACATGTATTTCGCCAAGGGTGTAGGTTTTGCAATTTCAGGGCCCACGAACTGAAACCTGTCCAGCTTCGAGGGATGGATGATTGCCAGATCTGGAAATACCCAATTTATACTTTATAATAAAGGGCACAAGGTTTTCCCACGAATTATATAATTTCAGGCCAGAAATTACTCTACAAAACACATCATGTTGACTATGGGTGGTGATTTTCAGTTTGCTAATGCACATCAAAACTTTAAGAACTTGGACAAATTAATGAAATACGTAAACGCACGGGTAAGCATAAACACTACTAGGTTTAAGTCTAACTAGTAAAACCCGCTGGGAACCCAGCGGGAGACCCCCACCCCTATGTTACGTCACGTTACGTTACCTTGTATTACGTTGCGTTGCGGCACGTCACCATGTACGTCATGGGTTTGTGTGTGGACTGAGGACAGGCCCTTCTTAGTATTTAGATAATTTTATTAATTCTTAATTGTAAAATAATATAATTTCACTTAGAGTCTTATGAATAACCCTGGTGTAATCCGATAGTGTCCATAAGCTTAATGATTTAAAGATTATAATGTTAAAAAATGATCCGTTAAAATTCAGTAAACTGTATTGCAATATAAAATGGTACAGATATTAATGTGTACTGTGGTTGAACTAAATCTGCTGAAGTGATAACAACTATTTGTAAAACATTTATAATAGTGTGTACTATTTTCACTTGTAATTTATTTTCATCTTTCAGCAAGCAGATGGAAGTAATGTCAATGTATTTTATTCTACACCGTCCTGCTATGTTTATACATTGAACAAACAGACCCAGACGTACACCACCAAAACTGATGACTTTTTTCCCTACGCCATCAAGTCCCATTCGTTCCTCACTGGTTTCTACACTAGTAGACCTGCATTGAAAGGTTTCGTGAGAAAATGTAATGCTTTCTTTCAGGTAATGCCGACATGAGATTGCAAAATGCAACGCTTTGTTAGATTGGAGAAATAAAATAATTCTCACTTGGAAGACAGGATACCAAATGTTTATATCCATTAGTGGGTGTCCATTGGCAAATTTTGTTACTAAACTGTGATGAAGGAGTGAATGGTGCTTGTATGTGCAAGGGAGAAATCATCGGTCGTTCTTTTCTACAAATCTTGGCATGAATTCATTAGAAATTATGGTCTTGACACATTGCTGTGAAATGTTTGGAGAATTTGTTCATCATTGTTTCACATGATGAGTTTAAAATTATTGAAAATAACACGATAAGTTTCCTACCTTTATTACAGCAAATGAATAAAAGCAATGTGAACGTGTTTTACTCTACTCCATCTTGCTATGCGTGCGCAGTAAACAAGGCTCAGCAGACATATCTGACCAAGTCAGACGACTTCTTTCCCTATGCATCAAGGGCACACTCATTCTGGACAGGATACTTCACCAGCAGGGCAGCTTTTAAGCATTATGTCCGAAAGAGCAATTCACAATTTCAGGTATCATTAGGCTGCATAGGGAATAAGACAAGGTGAAATGCACAGCACATTACAGATGTTTGTTGTCCCCATGTTTGGCATTTGGTTTAAAGAAAAGCAAGGAATAATTTCAGTGCCAGTTTCAGGGGAAGGAGACGCCATAATACTGTGAAATCCTAGCAGTGTTACTGGGAAAGTACAATTCATGGTAGACATTAAAGCCTTTGCACACAAACCGGAGACTGGCAGTGCACATTCCTTGTTTACTTGGAGCCTTAACCGTTACAACTAGATGAAGTATACACACTACCGTTAGACCTAAGTCTTCTTTTATTTCTGATACTTTTTAACTAGCAAACAAGTGGAAGCGAAGTGAATGTGTTTTATTCCACACCTTCCTGCTACCTGTATGCACTTAATAAGGCCGGACAGACGTACAAAACTAAGAGTGACGACTTTTTCCCCTATGCGCACAGAGCACACTCCTTTTGGACGGGGTACTTCACCAGTAGAGCCGCATTTAAGGGTTACGTCAGATTTATGAATCCTGTCTTCCAGGTTAGAACATAAAGATATACTGCCCAGTACGTTTCACGAAATTAAAAATTCATATTGTAGCTTCACTTTAATGCATAAATGGTTTAATTGATTATGGCAACCCATGTACTTGTAAAAACGTCCAAGTTATGAACAGTATGTTGGTTCCGTGAGACATGTCGTTAATTGGTGTGCATGTTTAACAATATTTGGTAACAATGAACAGAGAATTAAAATCAAATAGTGTTGCGTCTGAATGAGACTCCTCAAGCAGTAAACAAAAGAGGCAAAACATTCAACATTAAACATTAATAATTACTGGGTTCGTCGAAGTGAAATCCTGCCAATTTGGTAACAGTTCATTGTTTTCCTTCGTTCATCTTATTTACTGTATATTTTGTTTCATTTAGGCCTGTAAACAGTTGGACACCTTGGCACAGTTGGGTGCAGAATACGGTAGTAACCTCAAGATAGATGTTCTCAGTAAGTTTCAGATAATATTCCTTTAGATTCAATATTATTACTAGCCGTATCATTTAAGTAGATCTAAGTAAATGTACCGAATGTGCGCTCTAACCCCATTTGACTTTTGTTTTCAGGACAAGCTCTTGGAGTCGCACAACATCACGATGCTGTCAGGTAAATACAATCGTTCAGATAAAAGCCAGTCCGGTGATGCTGCTAGAGATGTAATGATAAGAGCGAATTGTTCATTAACAAGATGTAATTTAATTTCCCTTATTTGCTATGGCATGTTAATTGTTAATAACAGTTTTCTAGACCTTGACAAAGTTTAGACCCTTGGCAGATTGGCAAGTTTCTCTAATTAAGAAAACCTCCAGGGAGAATTATTTTTGCTTTCTTTTTATTCAACAGACTTAGGTAATCTTAGGTCACGGATTCGTCTGGTAGTTTAATTCCAGAGTACTTCATCCAACAATAAAATAATTGATTTTTGGTAGGACTAAGGTTATCCTAGTCTGTATTAAATATTTCACCACTTTTCATAATTGTATTATTTCAGTGGTACTGAGAAACAACATGTGGCCAATGATTATGCACAAAGAATTGCAAAAGGTGTCTCTGAATGCGAGGTAAAGTTTGTTCAATTTGTGAAAAGCAGTGGAATAAATAAAACGGATTGGAATTATTGATATGATACAAGTCCAGATGGTATATCTTCTAAGAAACATAGAAATTTTCGCAAATCAGGAGTGAGCCGTTTATATGATGTATTGCATGGCACATTACTAATAGATTATACATTGTTTTTAGGATGTAATCAACTACGCATATGAGAAACTTGCGGAGAAGACGAGTAAGAAACTACCAAGGCAGTACTTGTGCACTCATCGCAATGTATCCATGTGTGACATCTCCGAAAATAACAAAGACGTAAATGTGTTCATCCGTTTTTAGAATAGCATTGTAAATAACAGCAGACAAGACCAGTATGCTGTAGTGCAAATATAATCTTATGTCCATTTCATTTTATCTGACTGACTGTTTAATGTCTCATACGTGAACAATTTTATAGTTCACAGCTATAGTGTTCAACCCGTCAGCTCAGGCACGCGATGTTCAAGTCAGTATTCCGGTTGTTGGATTTAGTTGTGTCGTTGTGGACGTCATTGATAATGGAATCGCACACCAGGTAATGGATGACAGCACAAAAAACTCCGTATTTTGATTTCTAAATCCCCGCCGCAAAACTGTGAGAGCTGTTTAATACAATAAAATATGTGCCAGGAGAACCCCAATTGATTATATTTAATGAAGGTGTGTTATTAAGAGTAAGGTTTCCCAATCTTGTACAAAACATGGATTTTCGTAATTAATCCGGTTTGCTTGGCTGAACAGCTGACAGTTTGACAAACAGCCAGGTACAAATAATTTTAAAAATTGGTAATTTATGTCCTTGAAAGATAAACATTAGTACAGAATGTACAAAATATTGATCTTACTTTTACTGAAGGTTCTACCAGTATCTGATGTAACCAAGGCTCTGCCAGAACGCAATGGGAGTAAAGCTAATGGAGACTTAGTGTTCGTAGCCAAACTTCCTCCTCTTGGATTCTCAACATATCAAATCTCGTGTTCTAGTGGTGAGTATGATACAAAAAAGTTTGTGCCACAATTACAACTCATTGCAAGTAGTTTGTAAAAAAGAATAATTATACAATGTAATGTTCAATTCCTTGCGACGTTTCTTTCTGAAAATATCGCTCGGACTTCAAAAGGATACTCTCGTTTAGAAACTTAGATTGAAGTGCACTGGAAAAAGTTCCCTCTGAACATAGGCTTTTCCACACAAAGAAAAGTGGTTATTTACTTTATTGAATTGTCGGTGTATTGTGAGCAAACCATGACAGCCCAAGTCATGTAATACATATTTCGACTTATACCTCTATTCATTAGGTTCTGTGAAGCAGAGAAGTAGAAAAGTGCAGAAGAGTACTGGGAGTGAAGTCTTCGTGCCGTCACGAGATCAGACATTCAACATAACCAATGGTGTAAGTACACCGAACTCAGTCTACACAAAAAATGTCTTCCAATCCAAGGCCGAACCGGCCGCTTCGCAAATAGTCATCAAAATACAAATAGTAACTGTCGCAAAGTGGCTTTTTATTTTAAATAGATAGTAACGGGTCATCTTCACAATTTGTATTGGAATAACATGAGGGAATTGATTTAGTCCCGGTTCATTCTATTCCAGTCTAAAAAGCCTTAATTTGACAAAAGTAGCTTGTATCCTTGCCAGGGTGGTTCCAGTTGATTGATTTCAGTCACAAGCGGTTGCACACAAGGTGCCTGGATGATCTAGATTGCCCATATATGGTTTGATTGACCTGGGTCATGTCCTGATTAACC
>JBCAUI010103654.1:0-10152 GCA_038406195.1 Haplosyllis anthogorgicola
GATGGCCATCCCCAATAAATTTCTTTTGACCAATACTGAGCCACCAGTTTGCCTGTTTCATTCGGGGATATGAAAAAGGTTTCTTTCTAATAGACGGCGCAAAAACCAGGTGAGCACTTTATCATCAACATTTTGTTACATGCCTTTTCGCTCTCGAATCAGTGACTATCATTAAATTCATTTATTCCGTATTGGAAGAAGGTATTATTAATCATGTGGAATTGAAGGAACATTCACCTAACATGCAGATATGATTACAGCGTAAGTTTACTGAGCGCAAGTAATAAAATATTGAGGTTTATTGTTGCTTGTGACAGTTAATGTTGTTCTTATTGCTCATTTATAAACTGTCTGTCGTCTCGTAATTGCGCTAAATTAAGGAAATATCCCGATAACAGTATTTAAGGAAAGACACATTACACTTACTGACGACTAAATCATCTTTACATGGATGAATTACGTAAAATACTCTCGCAAGGCAATCCCTCATGTTTTCCCTAAATACTAGAACAGGTTTTTTTCTCAATGAGCTGCATAAACTCTCATTTATTAGCAGCAGTAAATTGTAAAGTTATTAGTCTAAATCTAATTCTTCTTTATTGGCTCCTTCAATCAAAACAGTACGGGGTTTAATTCTTTGGTACGTTTAAATTTAATGTTTCTATACTAACAGTTTACAATGTGTTGTGTAGCCATCGTCGTATATTAACATTTGCAAATGAAAATGGCATTGTTGTGAATCTATTCTTTCATTGAAAAGCGTGTGGATAAACGTTTTTAGAACCTTTTACTCGAAGGCCTAAAGGTTCATTTTCCATCAATTGACAAGTCGTTCCATGACAAAAGTCATAAAAATGCAAATGTAAATTTACGAAGGATAGATGGATGCAAGTTCCCAAGTGCTAGATAATACGACAGTAATACTATTAAACAAATCCAGACTACGACCTGGCCCCTTGCTTTATGTGCGGTATTGACACTAGTAAAGGTTTGAACCACTGTAATGAGAACAGAGTGAAGCCGTCTCCATTCATGATGTCATGACTTGAGACTATTTACTATGCCTTTTACAGATCCTTTTGTGCAGTTCACATCCAAGCGATGATTGCTCCTCTGATATTGGCATGATCACTGGAAAAAGCGCTTCCGAATACTGTATTTTATGTCTATCTTACGACACGGGTCTGTTCCAGACTAATATAATATCGCACCAGTATGCCTAAGAACAGTCTGCAATCCATTTAAGAGAGTAAATCCAGTACAGTTTCTTGCGTTTTATTTGGCAATTTTATGCCTATTATTGAAGGGATTAATGATCGGAGTAAAATCTCATGATGTAACATGAGATGAACCTTATTCCTACGCTAAAAGAAAGCGAAATGAGTGTAGTTGCAATTCACTCAGTCATTTAAGAACACATTTAAGAAATTACTTAGATGGATTTTTTTATTTTTCTCCCTGGGTCAGTTATAATGAGTGTCAATTTAGCTTGGTGCTATTTATGCTTGTTCTAATAGATCTCACTGAATACCAGCTGTTAACATTGCCAAATGCCAACCGATAAAATAAACCACTACAGGGTAGAAATGGGGTGAGTAAATTGCACGTGAAAATCGGGACAATGTAATCATCTTTATCAAGGCACTTTATTCATGACTACTGTAGACTTGCCGCTTTATAAATGACTTTATTCTATTTGTAGCAGAGTTCTTCTGGAAAATATTTACATTATAATACCACATCTTACATAAATCTTGTAAAGAATTTAATCCGTTCTTTGGGTGCATTTGGATAAGTTAAACAAACAAATAGTCACACGAATTTAGAGCTGTCACATCAATGTTGTGCTCTGATTTACCAGTTAGTCTTGTCAAAATTACAATAACTTTACATTTACAGAATTCATGTTCTAAACTACTAAAACTAAAAAGAGGCTGTCACTCAAATGTTAATTTAAGCAGACTTCGAAATAAAGAGAAATTTATGCATGGTAGATGAAGTTCTCAATTCTCAGTGAAATTACACGCAAGACTATTTGAATAGCAGACATAGTTGATTGCTTCTTGGGGCAAAAAAGGAACCTAAATGGACACCTCACATGAAATTTTATAAGTATATTTCTATTTTAGAATATGTATCTTCGGGTGATGCAAAGAAAATGAAAATTTGCCGAAAGGCAATTACTATTGTCCACAGACTTTCTCTTTTCCTAATTGCCACAGATCTTCAACAAAACTAGTCCTCTTGGTCTGAGGCAAGGTCATTATTGCTATGATTACTTCGTCCATTACTGACATTAAGGTTGCCAATTTAAAAGTAGCCCACATTTTGTTACATACAATACAAGAAATTACATCCGAATTCGTGTTCTTATTGGCAGCTTGTGTTTTATCCCAAGGGAGGAAAAGCTAAGAATTACTAATTCTCTTATAGTACACTGTCATAATGGAACTGGCATTATGTTGCATTAGCTCAATATTGCTCTATTCCAACCATTGCACAAACTCAATTGGCTTGCTTAGTCTGCCTTAAAATCAGAGGATGACTGATTTCCTGTAAAAGTCTGACTGTTTGAATCCATTAAGGCAAAACTGTATTCTGTACATTGGATACATTAATTGGATATCGGTTATCAGCGTATCAGTTGTGATATTTAGTAAAAATTGAATCAGTAGTTCACGAATTAACTAAAAAGCAATTATTTAAAAATGCAGTAAGTAAATATAAGGTTTCTGCGTTCACATATATGTACAAGTGATTGGTTTGTGACATCTCAATTATCCACCGCAAGATGATATCTGTGTCGTCAATAAGTTAATTTTATTGCTGACAAAGGATATTTAAGGAAATGTGTTACAATAGATTAATAACAAATTTTCAAGTCAAGTTTAGCATAATGAATATCATAATTACTTATATCTAGTTGTGAGACTGTGATGAGGCATTTAATATCTTGTCTTATGCACTTGCTATGGTCTGGACGGAGTTTAGCTATTCTTGGTATTTGATAGAATAACAACTTTGTTTTCCAAATAATTAATATCTATGAAGTAACTTTGTTAAATTGGTTAAATATTATACTGTTTCAACCATGACTTCTTACGCGATCTATTGGGAATTGGTGTTCCTCTGACTTCTGTGATAATCAAGTAAGATTAATATCTGGAAATTTTTATATTCATGAGTCAAATTTTCATTCACTGGTTAACGCATTGTTTATGTATGCGCAGAACATGCAACAAAGAATTAACAAGTGAACAATTTGTTATAAGCTTATATGATACCAGCGTGAACTTAAGCTTAAAAAGTTTTAGGTATGCGCATTAATTTTGGTACAAAAGACCCATTCTGATCTCGGAACAACCCTAATACGACAGCAGTTTACATTCAATTGCCCAGCTACATGAATAGACTCTTCACAAGGATCATTGAGTTAGTTAAATAACAACAAAACTGGAGTGGTTTATCTGAAGTAAATTTGCCTAACACGCTTATTTGTTTCTCTTTGACCATTTAAATGCTGGAATCAGATGAGTGCTCAAATGAGTGAATTTACCCTCGGGAGTTGGCTTGTTTCAAGTGTTACTCAGACAAGCACTGCTTAATTTAATTTAAAGTGTATGAAATCTTGAAGCCTTTGACAAATGCCGTTCTTGCGCGCCCAAACACATGATATGCAATGCATAAAATGATCAAATTCAATTGATAAAAAAAAAAATTTTTGTTAAGCAGCATTCATTTGCAAGTTGTTCTACGCAATCTAAAAGCAAATTAGAATGAGGAAGAGTAAGAATGAGATCTGTACTACTTTGCAGGAGGAAGATTTCTAGAATGCAGTAGGACTGCACAAGCCACACCAGAATTTATTACCAAAGAGTTCATTAGATGGCTTGACTTTCCATACGTCAGCTTTAAGTAGTATCGACCACTGTACGCCTGTACAATTGTATTATGTTGCTTTGATTTACAACTGTTTGTCACAGGCAAGGTGTTGTTTTGTTCAACTTATAGTACCAATATCACAGGTAAACAGAACCAGTTGGATTTCTAAATGACTCGAAAGTACCGTGCTGCTTTGCAGCAACACAGGCTGGACGGATGACAAGGAAGATTGAATGGCTTCTGCAAGGACGTACCACTAATTCTGACACCAATGAAGGGTCTTCTGATCTACTAAATTATCACCCCTCGCGGGGCAATGTGGAATCTATCAAATTAATGAAACATGAAAACCAGTGGTCAGACCACAGATGGAATAGTTATTATGCATAATGAAAACGTAAGAAGTGACCTCGTGCAAAGCTTGCATGCAACTCAGCTAACGTAAAAGTCCTCATCAAAGTGGCTTATTCATAAATGCGAGACCCCATTATCCTCGGAGGTTGGCTTCTTTCAGCACAATATATGAATGTCTTTCCTGCTTATTCTTCTTTCATACCAAGCCCCATCCTGTTTAGTTCGTCGGATTTTATTCATAGTCAAACCATATATACCGTTTTACTGTAAAATTACCTTCCCATTTTAGCTAGTCAGATAAAGATTACTCCTCTTTCAAGTCAACTTTGAAATACAATACACGCCTTTATATGTGACGTTGTGAAGAAAAGTGGAATCTATTTTAGGGCAACCATTTTATTACAGAGGAATGTATCTGTGTAATTATGGCAACGTGCTTTTTCATCATACTTGTTAAAAGAAGCCATACAGGATATCATCAACGTAACATTGCGATCAAACCTAGCTATGGCCACCGGTCGCAGAGGAGCCTCCAAGATTACATGTGCTTGGAGCTAATTTAATAGAAGATGTCTGCAGTGGCTTAACAGCACCACTGTTCCACCCCACGAGATGTTTCAGAAAATTTAAGTAAATTTAAGAACTTGAAACAAACACCTTTGTTGGATGGATGGATCAAGGAAACAATGCCTGAGAGTAAATTGACATCTTACACACAGGGAGGTCTCGTCTGTGTACCGATAACAAGTTACTCAGATTCAGGCCTTATATCATATTGATAAAATCTGAACATTACAAACATGAAGCAATTGTCTTTTGTTGATACATAACAGGCTCCTTCTCTTATGTCAATATTTTATTGAGACCCTCAAGATCTGGCTATCTCCGACAAGGTCGCCTCCAGTCTAACAATACATAATGTAATAATACGTTGATACAGCATTTTTGCACAGTAAAATGGCATCTGTTGTTTTTAACAAATCAGCGTGTGATCAAATATACTACGCGTAAACAACTAAAAGAAATAGCTAAAGTTATCAGATAAAAGTTGTGGAGTTGAATTTCTGAGAGAACGTAGTCTCTTCATCTGCATATTTTCTGCAGATAAAACAAATCTTTGATGAGGTACATTAGCACAAACTACAAAGTCTCACTTTAAAGAACAAGTGACGAAGTAGCTTAGTTTATGAGCATTTAAAGGTAAATAATATTGCAGTCGACATTCATTGGTTTATGCAATACTCTCCCTTTACAAATTAACACACATGGCTAGGAATATTGTGTTTAAAACTTTACTTTGTTCCTTCGTATTCCACCCTACTTTACGAGTGAGACTGATACTGCTTAAACACTCAGAAGAGATACAGATATAATCCAGTGGTTACATAGATCTATCACAAGAAGTGTATTGTAATTAAAAATCTTTTTTTTCTAACGAAAACGAAAATAGTAGACTCTCATGAGAATATGGGTCATTACAATTACACATGAATAGTTACTTTTCGACAACATCAATAACTTCTATTCCTTATCAGTGATATTTCATGAGGCAAAAGCTAAGAGGGGTTAGTTCTATCATTCTGTCGACTTGCTTTTTTTACTGTGAAAAGTATGCAAAACTAAACACTGTAAGTTACCGTTTTGTAAGTTAACAGACATGCATTTTTATTCCTTCGTTTATTTAGATATCAACCTTTAAATGATGTGTAAACCTTCTTGATAGTGTAATTATTGAGACAATTAGTACCCAAATATGGGGTAAAGTGAGCTAGATCTAAAATTATTTTGATGATTATATACATTTTTGCAAAACTAAACATGGGTTTTGAGAAATCAACAACAGTGCCAAAGACACAATGTTTTTAGCTTTGAGTATTTGTTTTATTTTGTGTATTATTCATAACCAGATATGTGTCTCCTTAAGAGGAGGCGGTTTAAGTAAGATTGAACCTATTCTCAAGGATGTTAAGTAAACGATAAAGAGGAGGCGTCGGAACCAACAGTCTGGCAGGGAATGGATGCTTAGCTCTTTAAAACAAGATCCATTTTGATAAGTGTCAAACAAAGATAGAGATATTGATTGATTAAAATGTGAGAGCTTAAGCCGCTTACACACACGATCGCCAATTCTACAAAGTAACCTGGTTAACTCAGAGGAAATGGATAGTGACAAAAGGCACGTCATAACCAACTTTGTGCATCATTTCAAGAGATCGCTCCAATCAAGACATTTCACCCCGGAACAGCAGCAAAAATAAACTGTGTCAGTGTCATTATACGTTGACTTTCAAAGATAAATAATAATGTGAACAATTGATCAAGGTGGGTGTGAAGTGAAAGGGAAAGTTCCACTTTGATGCTAAGCGGGTAAGGTGTGCAAGAAAAATGGTTGCCTTTTGTCCATGTTGTGCAGACAAAGTGCAGAAATGACGACAAAACTACGGCTTTTCTCTCGTCATGCCGTCTGGTTGATGTAGTATGAAGTAATAAAAACATCATGCTCCAATTTAATTTCTGACAGGTTACGCCCTGGAATCAATGATTTGTAAGTGCAAGTTGCTTTCGGAAAATAGTGTGAAGAAACGAAAAATATTTTTATCTCTCTGTCTACCTTTTCAAAAGTGTTTTTTATTATTATTAAAAACTCAATCCTAATATAAAATTAGGCTGTGTGCAGCCATGTACGCATTGGAACAAGATTTGTTTGGTAAATAAACATTGCAGTAGTTTTATCAATACTACGAAAAATGTGAGATATACCTTGGTTTCAATATCATTAGAATTCATGAAGCCATGGATGGTAAAAAAAACCGTTAAAGCGAAGGATTGCCAGAGGACACAACCCACAACAAGGTCGTTATGCTAGCTGTAGCGTTTTGATTCATCAGGAAATGTCTGAAGGAAAGAATCTAAAACTAAGGTTTTCTTTGTAGATTTTAAATGTTATTTCACTTACATCCTTTCATACACATATTACAGGAACCAGTGTGGGTTTTTTTAAAGTTTCCATTTACTTTGTATTATCCAATCCTTTAAAGTTTCTAGGTAGAAGCAGCTCTCAGCTACATTTGCACTTCTATTAGAATTAGATAACTGTAACTGGAGTTCAATATTGGGCAATAATTAGTTTCACCATGAGCGCATAAAGAATTTTTGTGTTTATTTCACGAAAAAGTTATTTATTTCAATTTATTTGTGAGCTGAACTGTGAAACAAGGATGTCACATTGAAAGAATAACAGTTTCCGAAAGGAAATTCAAATACTATGAAATTATATAGATTGTAGTTGTTACATAAGATCGTTTCTTAAGTTGATTTGAATAAAGCGAACCTGACCTTATCACTAAATATTGGTCTTATATTCCTGTTAATGACAACATTGATTTCGAAGTGTTTCAGTTGTGTTTTCTATCGGCATGTATCCTTAATATTTGAATACCTGACACGGCGGCTACAAGGTGTTGTCTCCGGGTTCAAACCTGTCTGCTTAACACCATAATACGACATATCAATATATACTCATGCACAGCTAAAACCAAGGTGTTGACAAGAGGGTTCAGAGGCTACATATATGATTAATGGGTTGATCTCCAGGACTGCGATGACCATACATCATGACGACCAAAGTCCATAAGAGAGAGCACCAGTGGCTCCCCAAAAGAAAAGTTATTTCACTTTGTAAACATAATGAAAAATTGCAGTGATTTTGTATTTGAAGCATGTCAACATGCATCCAAACCTGATTAAAACTTTCCATTTAGACCCAGATATCCAATTGTTCACTTTGGGAACGGAACGTTGTATTGTGGGGTATACAATAATTTCATCTTACATGCAAGCTCAGATGAGGTATGGGTTAGAAATTTCTATGATTCAAATGCACGCCATTGCAACGATATACGGGAAATGTATGGCATGGGGCACAAATGCCGATGCCAATAATCAAGAAGAGAAGTTCCCACGATCTTCCAGGAATTTCCTTGTTTTGTCTCTGAATTTCCGTTGATAAGTAGAAACACTGGTAAAAAATAACAGACAATATTTTTATTTACTTTCGGTATAGAAACTCAACATGGAAAATTTGAGCCGAGGTGCACATGTCCATAGTGAAAGGTATTCACCAGAAGACATTATCCAGCCGCATATCAATTGTGTATTGCTACAGGTAAGGAAGCAACTATGGATCGGCTAATAATTCAACTTGACATTTCTTGTTTTGAGATCATGTCTTTGGACTCAATTGGAGTTTTCTTTGGACTGATATCTTTTTAGGTTGATGATGCATACTCCATTGCCTAATAAAGCACAAATGAAACAGGCATTGAACAATCGTGTTTTTGGCTCGAAGAATAACTGCATATATTCTTCCAACGGTGATGTTAGTTTGTTTGTTAATTTGTTAGTTTGTTTCACTTGTCCTGCTAACATGGTAAATATCATTTCAGTCCATTGTTAATGTTTTAATACTTACTTACGTAATTTTACTTACTTTCCTCAATACAAATCGTTTTATTTGAACCCAGCTTGCTTGCAAAAGTTTGTATCTCTAGTAAAGAAATGCAACTCAGTTTTCGGTACATTCTATTTGTCATTCCATTTCCTCAGAAATATTTTGAGGCTTCAAAGAAACAATCATAATATTGAACAGATGTACTTGTATCACCTAGCATCACCATATTTCTGTTGAACTCAAGACTTCCAATGCACAGTAAGAAGTGCAGAACAGGGTCTGATATATAATTCTAATATCAAGATTTCCTAAATGTTATCTGATTTATTCTAGTGATTTTAGGAAAGCAATACTTGTACGTCTTTTGGTAACAGCAGAAATTGTGGGTTTTTTGCTATGCAAAGAACACAGCCTGAATTTGTTCCAAATATACACAGCGGAGGCCGTAAAAAAACGTAAATGGAACTTGAGTAGAGTTTATGTTAAAAGTTTGCAACGACGCATTTTGTCAGAACGTCAGAATTTCAGAATTATGTAACTCTAACGTGTGATATACCGTAAGCGAATATATAATACATATTCACCGAGGAAAGAGACCTCCCGTGGAAATATGTCGCCTCATCCTTAAGAGAACTACTCACTAATGACTGTACTACCGTGGCTGTGAATGAGGTACGATTTGAGGTCACTGACTTATTTACAGAAGAACAGCAGGCAGTGGACACTAGGCTGATAATTTCGCTCCATAATGATGCCAATAACTTCCCTGTTGTTATTCACAGGAATATACAAATAGACAAAAGCAGAGGTCACGAGTGGAGGTACAGTGTTTACGTTTATTTCACTACATGTCGTCTGGTAAACATTTCTAACATTTTGGTAAAAATTTCTGACTTGTTTCCATTAATACATTACTCAACGATCACTTCAAGAACCAGAAAGCGTTAAGAATAATGTGATGAAATTGAATGTTTTAGAAAACATGAGAAACCATACACCAAATCATTCTGTTATTCTTGAAAATAAAATTGCCCATTTTATTACGAATTTCTTAAACCACCACAGAGCCCTGCTCTAGTGTCAATATTTAATAAGTGCTGTCAAGGGAATTCCCTCAAATTACGGATTCGCATGAGCAGTTACTCATAACATTTAACCAAGGCTGAACTGACACTAAACTGGACACATCATAGTACGATTGCCGAGTGTAATCCTTGAAACCATAGTAATACATTATTTACAACGTGATGTTATGTATCGTTTTCGTGTAAGACTGTTTGTCCAGGTAAGATTGAACCTATTCTCAAGGATGTTAAGTAAACGATAGAGAAAACGCATCGAAATCAATACTGTGCAGGGGCGGATCCAGGATTTCCCGTTGGGGGGGGCGCCCAGCCTGTTGGGGGGGGAGGCGCCACCCCCTATTTTCGCCCAAAATTTAGCGGAAAGTACATGAAAACGAAGAA
>JBCAUI010103765.1:0-19009 GCA_038406195.1 Haplosyllis anthogorgicola
CCCTATTTTATACTATTCCCATCATTTGTTTACTTTGTGCATCATGTGACCTATGACGTCATCAACCTGTGACGTCACTTCCGGTTACGCGACATTTCCCTCTTTAGGTAACATGATAGAGATACTTTCCCGCCATAGCGCGCGAATTATGTAGTATTATCAACTCGCAACTTGTCAAACCGTGACATAATGTTCACCTATTTTCGCCCAAAAATCGGGAAAAACTGCATGAAAATGAAGAAAATTTTGGCCGTGGAGGGGGGACCTCCTGCGCCCCCCCTCCAGATCCGCCAATGCACACGTATGTATGGAGTAGGGCTCGGGCATTTTATCGGTGAAACATTTTATCGGTAAAATTATTTCAAAACACTGCTAGAGAGACAGAAATATCTTGCTGATTACCAATTGATGCTGTGGGATGTCAAACTTAGTGTGGAACTTAAGCAAAATTGAAAATAATTTCAACACCTAACAAATTTTAACATCAAACAAAGTTTGGTTTCCAGAGCTATGAATTGAAATCAAATTTACTGACGCATTGGGAAGCCTGCGGCTTGTCTTTGGTAAGTTGTCAACCACCATCTCGAGTTCAGCACAACTAACAAATTCTGTCGTTGTATATTTTTTAAACAGTCGGTAACCGGTAAAATGATCTCGGTATAATTTTTACCGAAAATGCATCTCCAACAATCTACCTTGATGTTGTTCACGCTCCGAATAACTCTATCTGATGTTAAAAGTGTAAATGCGACTTTATACAATGTTGCTAGGGAAGGGAGGACCACTCCTATTCGATATGTGACATTTTTCCACTTAAGTGCCGCGTCCTATTTTCTTTCCATACCCACCCCCATAAAACTTTAACACAAGCACCAGATAATAATGTCCTATCTTTTTCACTTTGCTAAACAATACCCCTTCCTTATCTGGCTGCCTTGCTAATCAGTGATGGGTAACACCTGCAGTGTCTAATAGACCAATCACTCAGATGGCATCCAGATAAGACTCCATATAAAAGCCTCCTCTCTGCTGCAAGTGACCAGACCTGGAACAGAGCACTTAAGTGGGCACATAGTGTGGCTGTGGTCTCAGACAGTGAGTGAGTCCCTTAAGGAGTTTGTCAAAGGACTTGAGACTTCAGTTAAAGTTACCACCAGGAGTGCTGCAGTCTGGAGACTGCAGTTAGAGTTAACACCAGGGGCGCCACAGGCTTCCCACCACCAGCAGTCATGTGACAGTCTTAGCAGTCATGTGACAGTTTGCAGACTATCCTATTGGTTAATTAGAGTTATGTGTTAGCATCATTAGTAGCCATCTTTAATTAGTTCAATTTGCACCTTTCATGAGACTACATGTATTTTGTATCAGAGTTAATAAACTATACCCAAAGTCTAGAAACTTTCATTCTAGTCCTTTTACAGAGTTAAGAACACTGGACTTATATACTCCCAGACCTTATTATTGGAACATTTTACTGAACACCTTTTGTTCACATAGCTGCAAAGTGCATCTATGCATTGGACTTTCCTTTTCTACTATGAGAGGAACTATTGTTCTCAAAGACCAGCAGAAGCTTTACACCTGCAGGGGAGAGCAGTAACCAGACCACTCTCTGTGATTTTACTTAAGCGCATATTGGAATTACTATATGTATGAAACTGTGTCTAAAGCTGTCAAAGTAACCTGTGATGACTGTAACATAAACCTTTATGCTACTTGTTCTACAGACAAGCCACAATAAATGGATTTATAACCTTTGTATTTGAAATTGTCGTTAGTCTCAACACACAACGAGCCTGGCGCAGGCGCACAGTTTCGCAGGAACACGCGTCATAAGAATTTCAATGGGTGTGTCAGGCCTATCTCTATTTGAAATCTTTATTAAAATTATATTCGATTATTCGACTTCTTTGGAACTACACTTAATTTTTTAATCTGTACATTCAAATTATAATTTTTGAAGTGCAGTGTTCGAAACAAAAAAAATGAAAACAAGTAAAAATAAACCAACTTTTATTCAAAATATAAACTTATATTTTCAAATTCACTAAACGTGTCTCAACTAAAACATTTATCAAATTATTTATTCGAAATTTACTGAACAATATTTTTCAAGAACCCATCTTTAGGGATTATAATTATAGTATATTTATAAAAATTTAGGACGAAATCTTTCTTAAAAGTATATAACAGTGTGACTTCAACAATTAAAAACAATAATTTTATGCACAATACACTTTTTAAGTCGTCTATGTAATCAGTAACATGGATTAACCCCCGTTTTCGGAAGAGTCAATCCAGCAAAGTAAACGAGGGATGATCTGTCGTTGCACAGAGCCTCATACTGTATTTACCAAGAATTTTCTAAGTCTAAACAAAAATACTCTGAAATTGTTGGCTTGACTCTATTCTGTGCGACTTGACTCTAATCCGTCCGGCATGACTCGACTCTTTGTGACTTGACTTGACTTGACTCCAATCCGTTAGAAAACAATTAAACTATCTCGTCAAAACAAAGAGCCCTCTTTCGGGCATGAGGCTCAATAAACAAAGCACTAAGAAGCAGTTCGTTCTTGTTAAGACTAGTTGAGATTTGACGGGACTACTCGCAACTATCTTCCAACTTCTGCCAACCTCCGGCCCAATCACAAAATATATTCCGTAACTTTTATTCCCTTTCCTAAAACACAAACTTGTTCACCTTTTAACACAAACCACCGTGAACCGATTTTATCGAATAATCGGGACTTTGTCCGAGCTCTGCTGGGTGTAGATTACAGCTGACATGCTGGGTTTCGGTTGGCTGATTTTTTCTGCCAACATCCATCTTTTCCCAAGAACACACAAGTTACATATTACACAGGTGAAACAGGTGATATTGCCAAGTGAACTGAAATGATTTTATATTCTTTACTAGTCAAATTAAGTTGTTGAAACGTTGCTTTGATAGTGAGGTTAAACAACTAGTTTTTATATTACGGTACGTGACACTGTGAACTAGGAACTTGTGAGGTTGATTCAAGTTGACGTAACGTTGCCTGCTAGGGCTTAACCTGGAGAGATTTTAATGTAAAAAGGCGAACATTCGTGACATCGTGACTTACATTAAAAATCAGAAAAACAGAAAAAAAGAAAGGAAACTCATCGGATTAAAAACAGGAGGTAAACAGGAAGTTTTATTCTGTTTTATTCCGAACTGTTGCTTGGAATTACTAAAGCAAAATATTTTTCACGACTTTTCTGCAAAAAAGTGTATCTTGGGATTTAGTTCTAAAGTAAACAACTGAAACAAGATTTTTTATATTAAAACACATAATGTGGTAATTTCACGTAGGAGTGTACAAAAATAATACAATCGTATTTTTAAAACAATTCCAAAATTCAGGGTAAATCATCTCATATATTTTTATTTACTGTCCAATCCTTCTTTCAAGAGTCAAAGTTTGTTTTGATTTCGTGAAACCTTTTACAATAGCATGGTGTCATCGCTACAAATGAAACCATCCATAAGTAATTGATCAAAATATGAGGTATATATGGAAGAAAGTTAACCATCCATCTGAAACCTTTTTATTTCATTGTTTGGATTACATTTCTCGCCATACTTTGAAATTGAGATTTCAAAAAGAAAGAAAGAAAGAAAGAAAATGAACTCAAACGGTTCGGCTTTTTATGGACTAAGCTCAATTTTTTTCCCCGATGGCCACACTTTGAAATGTCAGTGTGATGTGAAGGCCTATCACTTGTACCATTTGTTACAGTAGAAGATGTCGTCGTCGTCGTCATCGTCGTCGAAGTTGCGACCGGACATCCTGACGGAGATGCAGCGACCGTGCGGATTCTGCCGTCACTCGAAGGACGGAGCCGATGTGAACCTAGCGTTACGGGTCGCTTTGAAACACAACCACACGAACTGCGTGCGCCTCCTCCTACAGGCAGGAGCTGATGTGAACCTCGGGCTCAAGTACGCTGCGCAGCATGGGTACCACAGGGGCATGGAGGTAGGTTACACCACACAGCATGGGTACCACAGGGGCATGGAGGTAGGGTATGAGGCCTTGTTTTAATCATAATACGGTGACCCATTACATGAGAAAAATTACAAAATATTTACAAATAAACTTGGATAGAGTTGTTTACACCATAAGTTTTTGTTGCTGTTGGTTTTTTTTAAAATTTTGTTTTAAATCTTTTTTTTTAATATTTTGTGGGCTGAGTTTCATTTTTTGGCAACTGATTACATTTGTTTTGAACTTCGTGTGAACCTTCCCATGGGTATGGTGTTTGACAGTTGTTTTCTAACATAATACGGTTACTAATAAACAAATGTTCCATGTTTTTTCATAGAAACTTATATTTTCACACAAAAGGTTAATGTTAGACATTAAATATTTTCGAATACAGTGCCGCTAAATTAGTACTAATGCCTCAAGAAATGACTAAATTTGCCGTTTTTTGCCGGTGGTTGGGGGCGGGAGAGGAGGAGAAGGTTATAACCGCTGTACATTAAGTTAATCCCTTGTGGAAGGGAACTCGTTTGACTCTCTTTAGCAAATCTGAGGCAAAATGACTTGCGGTCAAGACATTGAGTAAACATCGACAATAGAAGTTCAATGTCCACCTAATTCACTTAATTTAGGCCAGACTGTTTTCATTTGTTGGATTACGTTTCCCGCCGCTCTCAGAAATCAAGAAACCAAAAAAAACCCATCACAGCCCAAATAATACAAAATCGTAACTTTCCGTCACTTTGACGAACATTGCTCAGAAAAATTATTCATCAAATTTGTGAATTTTAATCGAAATTATCAAAATGTACAGCAAAAAAATTTTTTCCAATCGCCGCTCTCAAAAATTTCCTCCATTGATACGTAATCCAACAAATAAAAAAGTCTGGCCTTACCCAATTCACTTAATTAGTTAGGAGATATACCAATACCATTTTTAAAATGTCTATCAGTTATGGTATGACAATGTTACCAAGTTTACTAGGTGCGGTACACTGGTATCAATATTTAATCATAACCAGTGCTCTTACAGAAATAAGGGCATTGCAACTGTTGGTCCGTGTTGAAAAAGAATGGATAGACATGTTATACATCAATTAACCTGTCTCAGAAATTTGCCACATTAGGTGAATTAGGAGGATTAGTTAAGGAAATTTTAATTTGGGGAAACCTTCACTGATTTTTTGTTGTAGGTGTTGTTAAAAGGAGGAGCTGATGTGAACAGGACGGACGACTTCCATTCCACCGTCTTGGTGAAGGTAGCAGAAGGTGGCCATGATAAGTGCCTGGCTATGTTGATGGAGAAGGGAGCTGATGTTGACATTTCCGACACGTGTGGATTCACACCTTTAAAATGTGCTGCATTGTATGGCCATTACAAATGTTTAGAGTTACTCACTAAGGAAGCATCCGATGCCATTAAGAGTATTGCGTTACTGTGCACGGCAGAAAACGGACATGATAAATGTGTTGAGTTGCTCATAAAAGCAGGAGCTGATGTGAACACTGTTGATGAGCACAATTTAACGCCCTTGACCAAGGCTGCTGTGAATGGTCATGTTACTTGTGTTAAATTACTGATAGAAGCAGGAGCTGATGTGAACATTGTGGATAACTGTGGCTTTTCTATATTGGAATCTGCAGTAATGCATGATCAACACTTCTGTTTAAAATTGTTGCTTGAAGCCAATGCTGAGGTAACCGACAATTCCTTAATGTATGCAGCGGAAAACGGGAATTATAACTGTGTTCAGTTGTTACTACAAGCAGGAGCTGATGTGAATGCCCGGGATGAGCATAATGCTACAGCGTTAAGCAAAGCAGTTCCAAGAGGCAATCAAATATGTACAAAAATACTGATAGATGCAGGAGCTGATGTGAACATTGCCGATAATTGTGGATTCACAGCCTTGGAAGGAGCTGCAATGTACGGGCAGCAGACGTGTCTTGAAATGCTGTTACACGCAAAAGCTGAAGTGACGAAATACTGCGCTTTATACGCCGCAGAGAATGGTCATAAAAACTGTCTTCAAATACTGATAAATGCAGGAGCTGATGTGAACGTATGTGATTCCATTGGGCAAAGCGCCATTACCCAAGCAGCAAGGGCCGGCTATGATAATTGCGTGGATGTGCTGATAAAAGCAGGAGCCAGTGTGAATGTCAATACTGGAAATACAAGTAAATGTCCGTCATTGATTGCAGCAGCAACGAATGGTTTTGAAAGGTGTGTGAACAAGTTACTCCAGGCAGGAGCCGATGTAAATGCGACAGACGAAGACGGAAATGACGCTTTAAATAAGGCACTTGGACGTGACAATTTCCATTGCGTGGCCTTGCTGATTAAAGCAGGAGCTGATGTGAATAAATCCAGTAAAAACGGGAATACATCTTTGATAAAAGCGGCAAGAAAAGGCTATCACAGGTCTGTTCGTTGTCTGATCGGCGCAGGAGCTAATGTGAATACGCAAAACAAATGGGGTGATACAGCTTTGATGCATGCAGTACAACAAAACCATGACATGTGCGTTAAACTACTAATTCTGCTGGGAACTAATGTGAACATAAAGAATAGATGGAAAGACACGCCTGCTTCAAAGGCGGCTGAGAAAGGACACGTGGAATGTTTGGAAATACTTCTCAACGCGGGAGCCAATGTGAATTCTCAAGACCACATGAATTGCACTCCCTTAATTGGGGCTCTAAACAATGGTCACAGCAAATGTATGCAACTACTGATAAATGCAGGAGCTGATGTGAACATACAAGATTGCTACGAGAGAACTCCTTTGAGTCGCGCTGTAAGATCCAGTTCTATTCACAACATGATGCTGATTCTCAAAGCAGGAGCTCATGTGAACAAAAAGTTTACTAGATTTGTGCGCGATGATAAAGCTATGTTACTGATAGCTGCAGGAGACACAATAGATGGCACCACTGTAAAAGATACAGATGGCACCACTGTTGGGTTCAGGACCGAAGCGTGTAATAGTGTCAAATTGCGGAATTTTCTGACAAAATTAAACGAATTTAATCTGGATCTTAAACACATGTGCAGAGAAATGATCCGACGGCATCTTCTGGATCTGAGTCCGGTTAATCTGCTTTGTAAAGTGCCTCAGCTCGGACTCCCGTCTTTAGTGACTGATTATATACTGTATGATGTTGGTCAGATACTTGGACAAGATTTGACTTCAGTTCTTCTTCAGAATGTATAACATCAAATCACTGGAGAATCTAGGGGGCGCCCCTTTCCCCCTCATCATTGTCGGAATTTATTTCATTTTCATGCAGTTTTCGCTGACTGTAGAAGTTTCAATGCGCTCCCTGAGTCATGAGGGAAGGGGTTGTGCTGATCCTGCGAGTATTGCAGGGTCAGCAGGACACCCTCAAACAACTTGGCCATTTTGAATTTTATGCAAGAAATTGTCAGTGTTAACTTTCAGGCGTCAAATTATACAAGGGAGTTTCTGGCATCCAGGACAATTTCTGGCATCAAGTCTTGCTAACCCAGAGGGGTCTGGTTGACTCTGGAGTCAGCACGACCCCTCCCCTCCTGTCACTGGTTGTCCCAAAACTGGTACATTTCGCTAAATTTTGGGCAAAAATAAGGTTGACGCCCCCCCTTCAAATGGCTCTGGCGCCCCTTCCCCCGTACGTGAAATCCAGTATCCACCAGTGCTTTTTAAATTTTAAACAAGTAAATTTCTCAACTTTGGTGAGAAAGAGAACAATTGGATTTCTCCCTGCGCTAATATGTTTAAAGTGGTATAAAATCAGATGTATGCTGCAAAATTAATTTGATTCAATAAAATTTAAGAAAACTGTAATTTTAATTGTCATTATTGCCAAATAAATCAATTGTAGATGCGAGTGAAAGAGTGTGAACAAAAAATGTTTTGGGTAAATTTTGCGGTGATAATTTCATAAAATCCACTATTAAAACCAAACTCACTTCTAAACAAGGTTTGTGGTATTTTGCACGTATTACATAATTGTATGATGAAATTTGCCACTAAATTCTGCATATATACCATTAGCTGATCCAGGGGGGCTTTAGGAGCCCAGCCCCCCCCCCGGTCCCTGTTAAACCATGTATGTCTGCCATCTCCCCCCCCACCGCCCCCCCGCCGCCCTTTGCTGTTTGCCACTAATTCACACGTTGCCGCGTTGTATCTGAAAATCTAGAGGGCGCGTAATATAAACCCTCGGGTAAAATTTGGCCAGGACATGACATCACAGGTGATTCGTTGACAAAAAGTGTTTCGAGTAGGAATAATAGGGTAATGTACTTCCTTGTTTCTCTAAAAGACACAGAATGTTAGTCTATTATTATATCATGGTCTGCCATGATTTTCAAAGTTGAAATTAAAGTACAAAATGCATAAAATATTGGACAATTATATTGTCAGTGAATAATGGCGTTATCTGACAGTGTATAAAAATTGGCGTCTGTGAAACAAGTTTCACATCTTTTCTTGCCTGTCTTATGAAAAATTGTTAATTCGAAATATGATAAAACATGCTTGCTGTTGGCAAAAATGGAATACTCGAATCGAACCCCTTCCACTTGTGCAGCAGTCCTCTCTGGTCTCACTGCCATACATGCAGTTTGGATTGCATGATGCCCCGCAAGAGATTATGGATATTTTAATTGTCAACATTCATTTATACGTCCAATGTATTTCAAGATTATATAGCACAAACAACAACAGCATTGCCAGTTGAAACCAGAAAAATCCTACTTCTGCGATTTCTACTTTTCAGATATTTCACAAAGAAGACCTGACAATGTCTTACTATTTCGAGAAAATTACTGAAGCATTCCTTGCTGCCATAGATGAGGACAGAGTTGAATCTTTTAATTTGCTTCTGCAAGCAGGAGCTGATGTGAACGTACACAATCGCAATGGTGACACTGCTCTTATCTGGGTAGGAGAAAAGGGTGACTTGGACTGTATGAAGTTGTTTCTAGAAGCAGGAGCTTATGTGCATTTGGAAAATAGACGTTAGGCAACTGCTTTGAGTTACGCGGTACAAGATGGAAACCATGAAGGTGTGAAATCGCTTTTTTAAGCAGGAGCCAGTGTGAATCATTGTCTCAGTGAACGTTGGGAAGGACTAATGGTACGGGCAGCAAGAAATGGTCATGATCAATGTGTGGATTTACTGCTGGAAGCAGAGAAAAAAGAGGAACGTATATTTGAGGAAGATATAAGTATTGCCTTGAAAGAAGCTGCAATGTGTAGCATTACTGATAAAAGCGGGAGCTGATGTGAATTGGAGAGATACAATTGACAAAACAGCCCTTATGGATGCTGCTGGGAGCTGATGTTAATGTTGTTGATCCTTCTGGTAAAACAGCACTGATGCATGCATGCAGCATCTAGAGAGCAGAAAACATCACTGAAGCACTGGTACAAGCAGGAGCTGATGTGAATGTGACTGATCGAGATGGCAACACAGCCTTCACAGCCTTCAATTGTCGCAACATCACGTCGGTTACATCTCGCCTTTCGGATCCAGCAGCTTCTTGCAGCAGGAGCCTATGTGAACAGAACTGATACCCTTGGTCAAAATGCTCTCAAGCCTGATACGAAGGTATCAATGCTACTGTATGCAACAGCATACAAATAATGACAAATATTCACAATTTGGCTTATTCTTTGATTCTTTCAGCCTTTGACATGTTAAAAGAAATGGAAACAACCATTGAAGAGGCCCACAGAAAGTCACACTAACATCGATGAACTTAAATCATATACTGCTAAACTTCTGGAAAGATTGAAACCAAAGCAAAAAAAAAACCATTTTTAATCGGTTAAAGATATTGTTGGTGCTTTACAGTTACTTACATGAATCCAAACTGGCCGTACTACGATCCATCCAGGATCGGCATCAGATTTGTTCAGGTAGCAATATTGCCTAAAGCTGCCACTGAGCCAAGTGGAAGAACCGGGCTATGAATCCACGACGTAAGAATCACTGCACTTTTAACCGTTCTTCTGTTTTTCAGTCTCCGACCACCAGAGGTAACAATGTCTTCTTCTTCGACAATGATGCCCTGACACTTTTTGGCGCAGTAGAGGAGGATGACGATGAACTGGTAGAATCACTCTTAGCAGCAGGAACCGATGTGAATGCCCGTGATAGGGATGGAAACACCGCCCTAGCCCGAGCAATATGGAACGGAAATAGTAAAATAGTACGATTACTCATGCATGCAGGAGCTGATGTGAACGCTGTTGACTGTAACGGGGATGTAGCTCTGGTGTTAGCAGCTGAGAGAGGTAACAAAGAAATCGTGGACTTGTTAACACAAGCAGGAGCGGATGTGAATGTGCACGTACTGCTCTTATGTATGCAGCTGAAAAAGGTCATACTGAATGTGTAGAGATGCTTGTAGATGCAGGAGCTGATGTGAATAAATATGATCGTGACCATGAGACTGCATTAGCTTTGGCTGCGGAAAATGGGCACGTTGAATGTGTACGGTTGTTAACACAGGCAGGAGCTCATGTGAATACAGCAGATCATCATGGTAAAACGGCTCTGATGCTTGCTGTCCAGAACGGGCATGAAGATGTTTTGAAGGTACTCATAAAAGCAGGAGCTGATGTTAATGAAAGTGTGTGTTGTGAGTTTAAATCACCAGATGTGTTACCTTCCCCGCAAGAACTGCTCCTACGTTGGATGTGAAATATAAAAGTGCACTCATACAGGCAGGGGCCGGTTTAAACGAAGGTGGCGATCAGGGCGAAATTGCCCTAATTATTGTTGTGAAGGGTGGACATTGTGATTGTGTGAAACTATTGATGGAGGCAGGGGCTCATGTGAACAGGTAATGTAAGAATGGCTACAATGCACTGGAACATTTTCTAATTTCGGATTGTGATAGCAAAGAATTTGCAGCAATACTCACTGCAGCGGGAGAGGAAATAAATAACGCCAATGTGGAAGAAAGGGCTTGGGGTGGCTTGGTGGCATGTCTACAAGTTCCTGAATATGTGTTGCATCCAAAACTCAAACTGAAGCTGAGTCACATGTGTCGCAAGGTTATAAGAAAACATCTGCTGGGGCTTCTGCAGCTCGGGCTTCTGCTGCCTGCAATACTGTTACAGTATCCACTGAATGGTGTGTCACTCACTGGAGGCAGTGAGTCCAAGTAAGAACTAACCATTGCAGAACACCACACGGCCGTTTACGTTTACTCCTATTTTCGTCGCCTTAAAATAGATTGGCATACCGTAAATGTTGAAAATAACGTGCAGTGCGTGTAGACCTAGTTTCAGGGGTGCACGATATTAACAAAGCAAAAAGGTCTGATCTTATGATGTGTTTCAAACTATTTGTAGCATGCAGTATGGGAATAGAACATTGTAAGATTATGTGAATACTGTAGTTTGATTTGTTTGAGATACAAAATTACCCTTACCCGATTCAAGGACAGGAATAAACCATGATCAAAATGTCACTTGCAAAAATTTTCAGTTATGATGATTGAATGTCCACAGACACTGACTGTAAAAATTTCCAGAAATTAGCTAAAATAAGGGGATGTGCCATAAATGAGGCATGTGCCATATTTTGGACATTTACAGTATTTACTTCTGAACATTGTAAATTATTAGCTCAATTAAGGTTTGGTGTACATGTAACATTCTTAATATGTTGGTTTACATGATGTGTGACGAAAGATGTGTCGCGAAAGTTGTTGTACCTACTGTGCGGACAAGTTTCCGGCATGCTGAAAAATTAAAAATGCCCCAGACAGATTGTTTATTATGTTTGTCCTCTCTTGCTTATACATGTATGACGAAAGTAGGGAAAAGGTACACAATCATTATGTGCACCTGTATAAACGAAGCATTAGTGCTATTAAGGAGATATATGTCAGGCCAGACTTTTGTAGATTTTGTTGGATTACCTACCTCATTGAATCTAATTTTGAGAGCGGTGAAGAAAACATTTTGGAATTTACGAAATCGGCAAAGTTTTTTCTGACACTGTTCGACGAGGTGACAGAAAGTTAAAAAGTACTACTATTTACGTTTTTTTAGGATCTGGTTGTAGTTATTTCTGGAAGCGGTGGGAAATAAAACGTGTCCAAAGTCTGGCCGTAATGTACTGATGCTGGCAGGAGCTGATGTGAACAAATCTACCGGTTATGGTATTTAATGCATGTATCAAAGGGTTTTTCTATACTTGTATAACCATAGTGAAACCTGTCATCTACGACCACCTCTTCTACCACAATGTTTTGGTCGCTGATGACAGGTACTGGTGGTCGTAGAACACAGGGGTAAATATAGTATAAATTTGATCTTTTTGCTAAATTATATTGGCCGTAAAATGGAGGTGGTCGCAGAATTCCGGGGTCATTGATGGCAGGTTTTACTGTATTGCATTACTGATGTGATAAATATGTAAATCACATCTGTTGTCATTTATTAAATCCTCATAATCGTCACTGATGTTAAACAGAAAAGTTTTTCTTTAATTTGTTTTGTTAGTAACATATAAATGTTTGCATAAAAACTGTGCGGTTGTTTGTTTTATCAATTTTTCATGAATTACTTGTCAGTGATACTCAAGAAATAAATCAGAAAATTATGTTAACTTTTAAATAGCAATAGCTTTGCACTGTTTTTGCGTCAGTAACAAAATGGATTAAAATTTGATAGACTTTTCTTAGATTATAAAAAAGTTATTTGTAACTTTAAAGAACATTGCAGAAATTAATTTCAGGAGCTTCAGTGGTCAAAGTCTAAACAGGGGGTACCAGTGGCTCGGAACTAGGTTCAATTAAATTGTACGGACCTAAATGTTGCAACGCAGGAAAATTAGTATCAATTTTTGTGAAATGCTTTTGCTCTAAAATTGATATCATTTTCTTCTTGTGAACACACGTGGAAAGCATGAGCTGTTGTGAACACGCCGGTTCAGTAGAAGTTGCATATCACATGGACAGAGGCGAGAACTGATGTTAACGCAACAAACAGGCTAAATTAATTAGTTAATTAGCTCAGAATTCTCATTGGCTTCAAAATACCACGATTTATTGAAGATGTAACCCCACGGGATGAGTAGCCCCCCTGGAAGAGTAGCCACACTGGGGTTTCCCGTTCCCATGGTTATTTTTATATCACGCCACTTGCTGTGCCACATTTCTGCGTAAGGTTTTCGCCTCTGCAGCCAGGAAAACAGTTACTTCAAAATCCAAGAAGAGAAGGTAATTTATTTTTAGACAACTTATTAATTGTGGAATTACAGCCTCTTCAACACATAATAAACATTTGCAAGGAGTAAATCTGGAAAGCAGGTATACTGAAAGTATATTTAGTTGGAAGAGTTTAATGGTTGTGCAACTTTTCTTTATTTTCGACAATAAATTGCTTTCAAATAGAGATTTAATCATTTGATTTTGGTCATCTGCAACATTTTCAAGCAAATTAGTAACAAGAGGCTCCCTTTCTGTTTTTAATTCTCATTCAATGAGAGTTTATTAGCTTCTTTTAAACTTTACTGAATTATGCAGCCTGAAACAATTTTTTTTATACTTTCAACAGATGTTTTAGATTGAATATCACATTCTGCCAAGAAAGTAGTGCGCTAGTTTCTATTATTTAAAAAAGTTTCCCTTCTTGTCAGAAAATCTTCCCCTGGGATTTGGCAATTTCGTGCAGTTGACGACATGCAAATGCGTTACGAAATACTAGACTCGATACGGCGTCAGGAAACAATTCATTACTGGAAAGGATATGTTTGCAGTTGACTGCAAATCAAAAACATTTCAAAATCTCAGTAACGTAAATGTGAATTGCCGATTTGCTCTTTTTTGTTGACTTTCTAGTAAATTTAATTCGTATTACTATTTGGTATCAGCTTCTGCAATTTCTGTGAATTTGGAAACGTACAAGACAAACGAGAGAACAAAATAATTTTATCCTTCTCTTTTGATGTGCTGTTGCTCTAAAACTGATAGAAATTTCATCCTCTGTTTTCATACATGCACTCCAATAAAGGATTTGTAGTTCAAATCTTTATCTCACTTTTTAAAAAATGAATCGGCAACAATGAAAACGAACTCACAGGACGTAACTTTCCTTTAATATTATCAAGAGGAGAATTTTTATCATGAATTATTATTTTAGGAACAATGGAAATGATGGAGTAGAATTCCATTGTACACAACGTTCCGTGCATTTCGTGAGCTGGCATAACAACAGGTTTTAAAGGACCTGACAAAAACACAACAAGAGATTCCATTGTGTCCTTATTGAACAAAAAATATAGATCGGCCAGCTCCTGAGATTGATTTCATTCAGAGCGAATAGTATCCCACGCTAAATCTTTCACTCGAACAAATGTATTTATTGTTCTCGAAATAAAGAGTCATGAACAGTAATTTCATCCTCAGGTTTCTGTTTTTTATATTCCTGCTAATTGATTTCGAACAATGTCCTACTACGACAAGATTAATGATACGTTTTTCACAGCAGCAGCGGCGGAGCGTGTTGAGTATCTCCAGCTACTGCTACAGGCAGGAGCCGATGTGAACTCGACAGATGACTTTGATTCCACGGCTCTCATGTTCACAGCTGCAAGGGGACGTGTGGATTCTGTCAAGTATCTGATTCAAGCTGGTAGGTAACAATACTGTTTTGGGCCATTTTAACTTTAACCTGAGTACCAATGCGTACGTGAGATGTAGAACGGTTTTAAATGTCAAATTCCACACTGTCCTTCTGCTTTAATAAAAGCAAAATCTTTAAACCCCCTGTTCCTTTCTTATTTTATACTAATTTTGGTAAAATCAGATTTTAAATTAGAGTATTATGTTTTTCTTTAGTATCAGCATCCCAAGAGATTTCGATGTGGAGCCGATTTGAGTTCACGGATAAAAATGTATTGCTTTAAATGTATCTATCCTTCTGTAATGCACAGCACGTGTTTCTTGGCAGGAGCTTATTTTAACGCAACAAATCTCGAAGGAACCACAGCTCTAATATCTGCAGCAGAATACGATCACCAGCAATGTCTCACTGTATTAGTAGAAGCAGGAGCTGTTGTGAACACTTTCAACGTTGTGGGGGATACCGCCTTGACCACCGCTGTGTGGAAGGGTAATTCTGAATGCGTACAGGTTCTGATAAAGGCAAGAGCTGATGTGAATGCTTGCAACAAGGATGGCGACACCGCTTTGATCGAGGCTGCACGGACCGGTCATGCTGAATGTATAAGATTGCTTATTGAGGCAGGTAGGAAGCAAACTTTTTAAAAAACATTTTGCTGGACCAGGCTCTATTTGTGGAGTCACTGATTAGTCCTGTTCTGGACTTGACCTGACAATGTGAACTAATTCAGAGGATTGCTTTCTAGCATCTTGAAAGATTTTTATTTTATACTGTTGATTTTATAAAGTCAAAAACATGTTACTTCCTACCATCTATTGCAAAGTTTACCAATTGCAGTGTTACAAAGCGCGCCAAAACTCTCTGGAACACCTCATAGTACGCGGCAGTCAGGGCAGAGTAATCCCAACAATCCTCCTTGCAGCGGGAGAAAGATTGAATGGCACTACTGCAGAGAGAGAAGGATGTGATGGAATGATTACACATGTGCCAGCTTCTAAGTACCCTTTGCACACAGAACTAAAACTGAACTTGAGTCACATGTGTCGCAAAGTTATAAGAAAACATCTGCTGGATCTGAGTCCGGTTAATCTGTTCTACAGAGTTCCTCATCTGGGACTTTCTGTATCAGTTGCCAAGTATTTACTCTACGGTGTGTCACTTAAAGAAAAGGCTGTTAATTTTTTTACTTTTAGCAATTTTAGATATTTTAGACTTTTCAGATTTATTAGACAAGAATGTTGTTTTTTCTTAACCCGTTCTCATTCCAGATGATAATTGGATATTTTTATAGAAAGGACATTTTACATACATATCAATTATTAGAGACAAGTCAAGTTAATGCTCGTTCTTTCTGGAACATCATGATGCACCTTCCCAAATTGATGGAATGAATTTGAAGGGATGTCGGCAATTTACGTATGCGAATGCATCGATGTGTATCAGTTAATAACACTGGATATTCTAGGTTTTACCAAATTAATTTTTGTTTACCTAATTAGGCGAATTAGCCTAATTAGGCAAAAAATTAGGTGAAATAGGCGAACTAGCCTAATTAGGCAAGAAAATTAGGCAAATTAGGCGAATTAGCCAATTCCCCTAATTAGGCAAGCAAAATTAATTTGGAAAAACCCCCATTGACTTTTGTACATAAGAGACATTGCATGAAATAAACGTTGATTCGTTTTAAGGATAAACAAGAATGGATTGCAATTCCATTGTACAGACACAATGTTCTCTCACAAAAGGCCACACATGCACTTGTTCTAAAAGTATTTGTTTTATCTTAACAAATTTATTAGATGACGCCACTAGCTGGAAGGGTTTCTCTGGGTTGAAGATCCATGACAATAAACTCGACACTACAACGGCCGTCACTCAAGACAGAACAGGGGCACAGGGGGCAGTGCCCCCTCATCTGCAAGCAAAATCTGACATTTTTTAATCTTTGAGTGTGCAAATCTAGAAGTAGCTACAACTTGGAATTGTCTCATGGTCAACACAGCAGAGGACTGCCCTCACTAACTGCCTGGCACCAAATAAGGTCCCAGTCAGTGAAAACATGAACACAAGTAACAATTAAAGTTACACTTTGGAGGTAAATTTTGGAAAAGTCAAGGGTGTAAGACATCTTTAAACATGTGCAGTGGCCACCTGGTGACCAGCTCACTAATGAAACCTGGTGCTGTTGGAAAACCTATGTGTAACCTGCTGACCCATGCTTAACACATAATTTGCATAACGTTATTTTTATGGTGACAACTGCCTCCGATTAGCATGCCCCCATTTCTCCTCTTAAAAAGCACTATTTTTGAGAACTCTAGGGTATTGAAAGGGTTTAACCTTTCTAGCCACAAACCTCTCAAGAACTCACCCAACCTTGGTGTGAGCTATCCCTCAAGTGAGTCATCACCTTGTGGTGTCGCTACAGGCTGTGCCATCCTGTCCCACATAGGGCTGGTCCTTGGTCTCATGAGGCTGTGATTTACTGAGACACTGCCCAAGGTCTCTGCGGAAAGCACCGGGAGTCGAACTCGGATCGCTCGCTTCCAAGCGGTTCTTGTTCGCCATTCGGCCACCGCAGCTCATTTTACTTAGGCTACCAAATTAAGAATTCACAAAGATCACAGTTAACAAAGGATGGCAGGCCCGGTTCCAGGACTTCCTGTAGGAGGGGAGCCAACCCAAAATTTTTCGAAAAACCCCTAAAAATCAGGGGCCGGGGGGGGGGGGAAATCGGCAAAAACTGCATGAAAATGAAAAAAAATTCCGGCCGTAGGGATTAAACTCAAATTAAATACAAAAGGTACATCTAATAAATTTTATTTAAATCGTAATCACATTTTATATGAATATCCGTGAATTTAAAAAGTGCGTAATAAATCCCGCGAATTAAAACGAGAATACCCTTTGATACATGTGCTTGCAACAGAAGATTAGTGGTTATTACATACATAACAAGGTATATACATTTCAAACAAAGATGCAGACAGTGTATATTGGTAAATGTCATAACAGTTTTTGTCTTGTCGCATCATTATTTTCAATCAGAAGGCGTCAAACAGATTATCAGTGGCCTGTGCAAGATTTTCCCGCTTATTTTATTCCACAAAAATATCTATGCATTTTCACAACCATCAACGCTCGCGCAGCTGAGGTACTGGTGTTCATGTGGGTCAAACCAATGAGGCCAACGCTAATGGTTTATTCGTTTGGAAAATGCGCTCGTGTAGTCCATCCAGAAAGTCCTGTACGGGGTGTTTTTTGAGGATAGCTTTTGAAATACGGGGGATTTCATCACAAAATTTTCACAAAGCACTCCTTGTACCACACCTTAGTTACATGCAAAATTTGAACAAAATTGGTGAAAGTTGATTTTCAATGTATTTCAATGGGATTTTTGCCAAAAGTGGGTGATAATGGAACCATTTGGAGAAATTTTGCCCAAATTTGTTCCCACTTAAAATTTATTATTTCCTCCCATTTAAAAACCTCAATCTCTGAAATTGTACACCGTATTAAGGCACAGCTCATACTTTATGTGTGTGAAGTTTTAGATTGGTCAAGGGCGGATCTAGTAGGGAGGCGGCGGGAGGCGCCCCCCCCCCACGGCCCAAAATTTCTTCAATTTCATGCAGCTTTTTGGGATTTTTGCACAAAAAATAGGTTGGCGGCACCCCCCAACCCCCCCCCCCCTACGATAAATCCTGGATCCGCCACTGTTGGTTGATGCATTTTAGGGAAATTGTCTGCAAAAAACACCCCATACAAAACTTTCTGGATGGACTACACCACCTTCGGCAATGCCACCGTGAAATTCATTCTCTGAGTGTGTCTGTCAAAAGGGAAGCAGTAGCGGGTCTTGGTGGGGGGGCGCTTTAGGGGCGTAGACCCCTCTGGCCCCTAGATTTTAGGGGCAAACTTTGGGGCCACAGCACCTCAAGACGCTAAAATTAAACTAGAATTTGTAAAAATTTTCAGCCTCGTTTTGCTCAGCATAACATGTACGAGTTTTTATTCAAAAAAATTTCCAGACTCACTACACTAAGAATCATTTTCATGACATTGTGTCAGATTTTATTCTTAGGTTCACTTTGCTTGTCATAACTTTACTACTACCTGCACCACTCTTCAGAATCAGGGATGAGCTTAAGGATTTGAAGTCACTGGCCCGCCCGGGCCAGTAACTATCCAGATCCACTGGCCTGGAAGAAAATCCACTGGCTCGGCTCCCGAAGGGAGCGGAGCAAAGTCCACTAGGCATGGGGTCCGGGGCCCGCCTAGGGCCCCTGAAGCTGAGAGTTTCTAGATGGCCTGAGATGCAATTTCCAGCATTTTAGAGCATCTTTTCAGCCATTTTTGTACAAG
>JBCAUI010103876.1:0-19009 GCA_038406195.1 Haplosyllis anthogorgicola
GTTTGAGTATAGAGTCCAAATAATACTGTAATGGATTTACTTTAGATCTACCTATGTAATATGAATATGGATTACCTCTGTGTGTGTGTGTGTGTGTGTGTGTGCACATGCGTGCGTGTGTGCGTGCGTGCGTTTCTTTAAATCAGCACAGGTCCTACGGACGTATTTTTCTTTCACTCGCATGGTTATTTTAGTGATGATTTTTATGGAGGTAATGGAGAAGTTAATCTTCACATTTCAGAAAGTGGAGGTGGTACCGTTATTTGGAGACATGATGGTATCACCGTTCAACTTGGTACAGGGTATGCCTAACTTTGATGAAAGTAAGTGGTCACATTGTATGGAGATGTCAGCCGGTGAGGGTAAAGTGGATATACCTGCAGCTAGAAACAGAATTAGACAGCAGCACGACTTGCTTGTGTGTCAACTTGCAGCCAATGACACAAAGCGGCAAGAACTGACACCGAAGTTAAAAGTGAGAATTGGTACTTTACAGACACGGGCTAAAATGTTGGAAAAATAAGACTTTTTATTCAAAAGTGAATAAAGATTGTGTTAAACATCAGGCAATATGTTTTATTGAGCAATCATTATTTTTTATTGAATATTTACCGGTTAATGTTTATATTTTAGCCCAGTAAAACAGCTGATGAATCAAGTCGAGAACTCTACAATCTTGCTTTACATTCATTACAACAGTTGTCACATTGGACAGCCACAATCACCGAACTGGTAAGTACATTGACACTGCTTTAGGAATTACAACGTTTGAGAGATAAAAGTTTTAGGAAATATTTAGGAATTACAGACACTTTAAGATAGAGTATAAATTTTAAATAAACATGTATCTTATAATTTTCACTCTTTTTCTTTTCATGCTTAGTTTTCATGGAAGTTGCAGCACCCGACTAACCCAAAGGAGAACCCGTCCTGTCCGCAAGATGCTGAAGAGTACGAGAGAGCGACCCGGTACAACTACAACAATAACGAGAAATGCGCTTTGACTGAAATAATTGCTTTTGTCAAAGGAGTTCAGGTTAGTGTTTAGGTTTCCTATAGTTCCTTTTATAAAACCTACAAGTTTTCTCATTTATTTATTTTCACAGTAATAAAAATCCATTAAATATTGATGAATTATTTTGGACACTCGAACCATTACGCAACATAATGAACAATTTGAAAGTGACACACTTTCCTTTCATGGGTTGTACATATTGTGGACTGAATATTTTTTTACAGAATTTAATCAACTCTAGAAGTCGCCAATTTATGGATGCAATAAACAGACACATTTACGTGACGCTGCAAGATTTTGTACAAATTCAACTAAGAGAACCGCTCAGGAAAACTGTAAAACACAAACGAAATGTCATCAAAAGGTAGAGTCCCTATATACTCTGTTCACGTCAGCATTCAAATTTATGTGTGATTCCATGGTAAAGTAAAGAATAAAAGTGAGAAGTGAATTAAATGAATTAAAGTAGACTATAAATAACGAAATAGATTACCAAAATAGGAACATAAGGTACAGTAATACAGTAGAACTTGTTTTGAGCGACACTGAAATTGTCCCTCCAAAAAGTGTCGTAAAAGGCAGGGTGTCGCCCAAGACAGGGTAATTTAAACGTGTTTTAACAATGTTGTCTGCAGCAAAAAGTGTCGTAAAAAGACATGACGTCGTTCAAGACAGGTGTCGCTCAAGACAAGTTCTACTGTATACGTAATAAAATTTGACAGCCTTTGACAACGACGGCCTTTTGACCGCAAGTCTATCAAATGCTTAAAGGTATCACTTCTTAATCGATATTAACCGTCGATTAATAATGATTGTTAATTCTCGATTGCTGATATCGATTCTGGGGAGTTAGTCTCTCAGATTAAGTTCGAGGGACAATAACCAACCGACTTTTTGTAGTGTGTTCATAGCAATTCGGGATATCTGTGCTGACTGGCTGAAGGGAATGGAGCCGCGGGACGACCCGATCCTACAAGGCAAGAAGGACGTAGATACCGGATTCAGGGTGGAATTAGGAAAACGTAACATACCTCCATCTAACACACAGGTAAATGAGCGAAATATCTCAATTTCCAACTTGTTAATAGTTATGAAGCATAAATGTAGAACTTCGAATGTAGATCAGTGTGATTAATAGCTTCATTAGAAAGTAGAATGCACATGACCGTCTCTGATTTTGTTTTAGATTTACATGTTGAGATCTATGCTGGAATCACTGGTGGATAAGTCAGGCGGAAAGAAAGCCCCACGCAAAGAGATTGACTCCCAACATGTGCAAGCCATCGAAAACTTCCTCAAAGTTTCTTTCTTTTGGACTCATCTTATCGACTTCCCAGGTATTCATGTAAAAGCAATAAATACGACTTGCGTCCGCTTCGTATTTCTGTGAATATAATTGCGAACGAATGATAAGACTGAACAGGGTTTTGTTCATTAAGTAGTGACGCAATGATACTATCTAACGATTTTATATAAAAAAAATTACACCTAAAACAATATTTCAGCCACCCTTCAGGCCTGTTGTGATCTCTCTCAGTTCTGGTACAGGGAATTCTATCTGGAGATGACACTTGGAAAGAGAATACAGGTAGTCTCTACAAAATTATTTTCAAGATGCGAAGAAAATTTAATACTTGAAATTTGGTTTTGATCTGGTTTTAATATTCTTGTGTATGTAATTTGATTTCAGTTTCCAATAGAAATGTCCATGCCTTGGATTTTAACAGATCACATACTCGAAAATAAAGACTCTTCTCTCATGGAGTAAGCAGCTGTTAGCCTTTTCATTCATCACTTTTAACAATTTAAGTTTGTTCTCTTGTACAGGTCTCTGTATTTTATGCTGAATCATCATTAAATATGTTGTGATGTGGCCTGCAAAATCACACACAGGAAAAAAATACTCTGCAATTTCTATTTTAGCTACGTGCTATACCCACTTGATCTCTACAATGACAGTGCTCACTGTGCCCTGTATTATTTTAAAAAGCAGTATCTATACGAAGAACTCGAAGCTGAGGTTAGTACTAACTTAGTACTGTACTCAAGTACAACCGATACAGAAATCACGTTTGATTGTTAATCAGATTAAGACTTTTGTATGGGGAGTTATTTAAGATTTCTCACGAGACAATTGTTATATTCCCTACGGATCTTTTTAATTTCTTTACAGGTGAACCTTTGTTTTGACCAGCTTATTTACAAATTAAGTGAGCAAGTATTTAGCTATTACAAGCATCTGGCAGGCAGCATCTACCTTGATAAAGCTTTACAATGGCTCTGTAAGAAAAACAACTTTCAAGTCACTCCACCACCAATGGCTCGATATCATTCACTACTTAAACAGACACAAGTCAAGGTAAATCTCAATATCAGCACTTTTTTGAAACTACCTTAGAAGACCCTTCATATGGTGAATTGTACAAAATACATATAAACACCTAAGCTTGTTTGTTTCTATGTCAGCGGTAACTGGAAATTGATTTAATTTTAGCTTCTAGGCAGAGACGTGGACATGAACAAATTAGTAAGTCAGAGAATGAACGAAGCTTTGCATAGAAGTCTGGATATAGCTATCAATAGATTTGAGGATGGAGATATTACTGGAATTATGGTAGTGCACTTTATTTTACTTTTCCTAGTAACTATCTGTTAACCAAAAGGGTTAGCATTAACAAACAGATTGAAGGATAAAACCGCAATTCGTTTTGGCAAAGTAGAATCGAATCACATGCACAATTGTCATTTATTTACAGGCTTTGGAAGGTCTGATTGAAGTGAACAGACTGACACACAAGTTATTGAGTGAGTACATGGATCTGGATGAGTTTGAAGCCATGCTACAAGAAGCCAACCACAGTGTGACAGCTCCATGTGGTCGCATTCCACTCTTTATATTCCTCGACCTGAACAATGACTTCTTACTACACACTTGCTACAACTCTGCAACCAGCAGGTATTTATTTGTCGTCAACAATTTAATTACATAAATTGTATGTCCACCTTCTCTAAGCGCTTAGAAGCAAGATTGTGTTCTAATTGTACATACCTTTTCAGATTTGTAAGAACTACATTCCCGTTGGTAGAAGTCATTGAAAGGAAAGCAAAGCCTGCAAATGTATCTCATGCTTACTTGTGGGGCACAAAGGTAAGTTGCTACTTTTAGTTATACCACAAGTAATAGGGACATGTTCAAGTGTTATGGCTATGGAGATGGGTCTTTGCTCTCAATCCTAAATGAAAGTGTCAGTTTCCCTTGATGGACTTCACCACCTTGATAAAGGTTACATCAAGTTAAATCACTTAATTGTTTCTATTGCTCTGAAAGGGGGTACAACAGAATTACAAGTAATTACGAACCCTTCAGTATAATATTGATAACTCTTACATTCTCAATTTTCAGTCGCTGTCCATATGTTTCAATGCCATGTATGAACAGTACAGTAACTTTGTTGGTACTCCACATATCGCTACAATAGTTAGACTCTGTGGATACCAGGACATAGCAGTTATCATTACAGAGCTGTTGGAGGTTGTCAACAGTCTGGTAAGTATTGCCTAGAAGAGCCTAAAGTCTAGTCCTGTCGTTTACTTTCGTATTACATGTACTTTTGGATATCTTGTCAAATAGCAATATGTTCGCATTTGAAAATACATAGACTATTAGATAGATCTCAATAACAAGAGCGACAGCCAATGAATTGTTAATTTTGTCCTTGCAGCTAAAAAATACAATACTGCCATATGTCAAAGCACTAACGGATGTCATGCCAAAACGCATTATCTTGCCACGTTATGAGTATGGGTCGACAGGTGTACTACAGTATTACCAGGCTCAACTCAATGACATTATGATGTACAGCGATCTACAGCCTAAGGTCTTCCAAAGTCTGCGAGAAGTCGGCAATGCCATCATCTTCTGCCTCAATCTAACCCAGGCTTTGGTATGTTACTCAATCAAAACACGACAATATATCTTAACTGTTCACTCACCAAAACCGATAAATACATTTTATATCTATTATGACCTCGAATATTTTTTGTCGTACTTTTGTTTTTAATCACCCCTACATGCATTTTTAGGCACAAAATGAAGTAAACGAGCTCAAGCATTCGGCACTCTTCCAGAACATTATACCAAAGCCACACGTATCATCAAAGGGTAAGTACATCTATAATCTGATGCTTTACATTAAGATTAGCAAATTTATATCCAATTATGAAACCTAAAAGCTTCCAAATACAATTTCAAATTCTGTGACAAGCAATGAAATGATTTGTAACAAAATCTCTCTCTTCAAATGAGTAACAAAATCGTTCTTGCTTAACATCTGCAGACAAAAAGAGGGAAGAGAAAGAAAAGGAAGTCAAAAAGCTGATGAAACATATGGAAAATAAATACAAGCCATGCCATATTCTACCAATGATTTACAAACATGGAACTAAAGAAGTAGGAATTATATATGTACCTTTTACACTGATCAAATTATTTCTGCTGCGTTTGTTATTAGTGGCGTCTTTATTTCAAAGAAAAATTACTGTTGTCTGTAAATGCGCCTACCCTTTCAAAGTTGGATTGGCAGGTTTAATCCCTACTGCATTTGAGAAATTTGATGCTAATAGCATTAACCCTCTAAATTTGACAATAAGATTGACTGTAAAATGATTGATATTTTTGAACAACGTGATTTTGCAGCAAGGAATAATCGCACAAGACCACGTGTTATTGTCCAGAGAGAAGTTATGTTCTGGATTGTCAGTATTTGAGGTTATTTTACACCGAATCAAGTCTTGCTTGACGGATGATCTGTGGCATGGCGAACCACCAGCTAATGGTATTATGAGTGTGGATGATACCAAAGAATTCCATCGACTATGGAGTGCACTACAGTTTGTATTCTGTATGCCACCGAGGAGTGAACACGAGTACACTATTGAGTACGTTTCACTTGACTATTTAAAGCTAAAGCTAAGTCACCCTCCCATGTGAAAAAAAGCAGAACAAAAGAAAGTGCAAATAAAATGGTAAAATATGAAAGACAACATCCACTGCAATGTTTTCCGATATTTTTTACCTTTGTCATTCCCAAAAAGGTGCTAACAATACCCTGTAGGCTTATAAATATTTTTCATTTTTCATTTTGAGGTGTGACAAAGGAAATCTTCTTTCAGGCAGTTATTTGGCGAGGGTCTGAATTGGGCTGGATGTACCCTTGTGTATTTACTTGGTCAGCAAAGAAGATACGAACTAATGGACTTTACATATCACATGGTCAGGGTGCACAGAGTGGATCAAAAGGCGGAAACACATAAAGGCGTCGTGAGTATATTCATGCACTTTACTACATTATATTAGAACGTACTTGATATACCGTATTTACCCGAATTGAAGCACCCTCTCTGAGGCACTACCTCTTTTTTGAGACAATATTGATGCTATATCTGGTTTAATTAACGGTCACATTTTGTTTGCAGTCTGTAACGAAAATGGTGGATCGTATCAGGAAATTCCAGATCCTGCACAATCAGATATTCTCTGTCCTACACAAGTACCTGAAGCCAATGGAAACCGGCGACGAGACGTTTCTTATAGTCAACGAGATAGATCCACCTCAACCTGATCCAGAATTGGTCAAGAATGTCAAACCCTTAGAAGAAGGAAAGGGTCAGGTTGAAGAGAAGGAAAAGGAATCATTGACAGGTAAACCGGCTATAGTTTCTACACGACAAATTAAGACCTAGTTGTGAGAACGACCTATTTTATTGTGCAAAACTAGTTCATCAACAGTTTGTTGGTCGTGGTGGAATTGTAAAGCTAAAATCACAGAAATTTCTAAGGTTTATCTCTCACTCAATCACTTGTGCAATGACTTTCTCAATAAGTTAATCCTCAATTGCTACAATTTTTCGTCCATTAATTTTATCAAATGTATTCAGGAGATGATAAATCAGATGAATTCGATACAGAAGTAGCACCAGAGACCCCCTTAACGCCAGAAGCAGATTATAGTTTTGAAAAAGATGATGAAGACCTACCTGCTGCACCGCCTCCAGAAGTTCTTGCTTTCGATGACACAGAAACTACCGATGACTTGCCCTCTCCTCCTCCAGATGATTTACCAGCACCGCCAGATTTATCATAGACAGTATAAAAAGGAAATGTTGCAAAAGCAGCACTATTGTAAAGGTGCACACTAGCTTTCCGAAGGTTTTGCCTCTGGTATTGGATCAGTATCAAGTCTAGAACTATCCGGCAATTTCTAGCAGACTGTAAGTCAGGTATGCCATGACATTTTCAATCTGTGTACTTTGTGCGACTGAAACTGGACAGAGTTCGCATATTCGACTTATGTTAAACCCGTCATATTACATCATGGAACGAGGATGTAACATTCTATTTTAATGAACCTTGACAAGGTGTCCCATAAAAACATCTTATTATGACGTGCCAGTTCAAAAGTATTCAATAGGTGCACAACCTTGCTAAAACTACACTTTTGATCTTTTACGAGCATTGTATAAGGCACTATAATGAGTTCAATGAGTTCATTTGCTGAAGATAAAAGCTGAACGACAAAAGACCGATTGAATACCAAATTTAATAATAAATTTGATGATTAGTTTAATGAACCATCTTGTTGTCAAAACGAACGTCCACAAGTGATGAAACGATAAAAATGTCCGAAAGCTGTTATTTTAACTGGTGCTTAAAAATACCACGTCTTGTATTTTTACTTTTGTACTGCCTTGTAAATACTTAAATTTAATACATAAAATTAACTAGTCAAATTTACTAAAATTTGTGTACATAATATGACTGCAATTCATGTTCATTCAGAAATAAAATTATATGATTACCAAGCTTACTTACTGCTTACTTACTTGCCAGTTATGGCAGTTAATAACGCTTCAGTTGTGCTCTTGACAGCCTCACACGATTGAAGTTTGAATAAACTGTGCCTGTACCCTTTCATTATTTGCGGTTTTTTTAAAGTATTACTCAAGCTTGCCCTATTGTTTCTTTCCAAAATCACTTGTTTCACGGTAACTATTATATCCAAAATAAGCCCCGGAGTAAAGAACACACAACCTTTGGATGATTAAGGCATTTTATTTACCTATTTTCCTTGTCATGTTTTGTTTTTGAATCATTGTCACTATCTTCTGAATAGTCACTGCTTTTTAAATTTGAATTATCTTCACTGTTGTCAGAATGTTCAGATTCGTCATCAGATTCACTATTCATACCGGAATCCTCCGGATTTTCATCCCTTTTCAGTTTTGTCTCGCTCTCTGAGTCACTGGAAATTGAATCGTCCTCTTCTGAACTTTCATCATCATCATCATCATCACTCTCATCACCTTTACTTGTATCGTCTTCATTCTCCATCATGTCCGAAAAGAAATCGTCCTTTTTCACCGCAGCTGTTAGCTGTTTATTCTTTGATTTCGGCACCTTTTTATTTGCATCCACTTTTACATTAGGCAAGTCCTCAACGTTCCAAAATTTAACGGTTTGGTCGTGGGAACAGCTGGCTAGAAAATGCTTGCAGTGAGATTTACTGAGATTTTCAACTGGAAAATCGTCATGTTCGCCCACCACGCCTATTAGTCTGTTTGGTAAAATATTTACTGCCCTGAAATCAAAATGAGATCAGTTTTGAGGGAACTTGACACTCTACCAGTATCTGATATTAAGCACAACGAATCATTCAAAATGTAGTATACATGGAAAATAAAATGACATTAATTGGACCATAGTTACCAGGAAAATGGGTCTGCAAAAAATCTAATGTACGAGCATAGAAAGACTGTTATTTATGTACCTTATAATTCCATCTGTAGACCCAGTGCAGATTATATCTTCAGTTACTGATACCATGCAATCAATGGACATGGGGTGACCAGGAAACCTATCACTTATGTTGCCCCACTCACCCCAGTTAAATATATTTAACACTCCATCACCATTTCCACATAATAGCTTGTTCTCTCGCTGAAAAACAAATGTTGCTTAATTAATCTGCACGACGATCTATGAGGCCACTCAGCTCATTTTCCTTCAAAATCAGATTGGGGAGAAGGAGCAATATTTCCCAATATTTCTTAATACATCTAAGTTCAACAAGTCAACTGCTTGAAGTCTCGGTCGCCATTTGGAAATAAAAAGATCTTAAAGTAGCAACATAGATCGTCTTAATTTCATGCTGAGATGGCACTAACCTTTACCGATGTCACTGACAAGAGTTCAGATTCGAATAATTCTGACTGCATCTTCATTTTATGTTTTCGTATATCAAATGCAGAAAGAGTCCCATCTCCACTGAAATGACAATTAGTATTGTGCAGATCAGTAAAACGTAAACATTTGTCAGGTTAAAAATAACGATGGCCCTACGAGAATTTTGTTATGAATTAACCATAAAGTGAATGTTAGTTATGAATACAGTACTTGGGATAATTACGGTAGATACAACAAAACTTTACTACGTAAAAAATTGATATACCTGGTAGCCAGTAATAATCTCTTGTTTTTACCAAGGATCATGTCACTAATATATTCCTCATTTTCCTTTAAGTCCATGACCGCTTTCTGTTGTCTCAAATCCCAAGCCTTTGGATTAATCACACATTCATGTTAATATTATTGAATTTATCATTGCTGAATCGAGTTTCGTTAATTAAGAAAAACTTGCAGTTACTACAGTCAAAGCTTAGGTAAATTACTACAGTGGAAGTTAAGGTTAGTAATCTTGATATCTTTGTACCTTGATATTACCATCATCATCCCCAGTGACCACTATGTTCTGATCGGCTACCAACAGACTATATATTGCACATCTGCAAAAGGCATGGAGATAGTTATTGCAATGATTGTTACATGTATATATTATATTTGCAATCTTTTACAATTCCATAACATGTCACAAGAACTGAGAAAACTTACTGATGTGCCTTCTTTATGCAACACTTCACATTTCCGTGATCAAGATCAACAACCTGTAATGATTTATCTTTCGATCCAGTGTAAAGCGAGTCTCCAGTTGGTGAAAATCGTACTGCCCTGCAGGCCTTCTTGTGGTGTCCCAAGGTTAATAACTGGTGATTGTCTTCTTTGAGAGAGTACGAATGTCTGAAAGGAAGAAATGAAGATACTGAAAACTTTGACAACACCCACTAAACTTGCTTCTTTAGTAACTATTCCATGGAGTAGAGTGTACATCGCACTGAACATTAATCAAAATACATGTAATACATGTTGTACCAGGACTGGAAGCGCGCGGGCTCGAAAGTGCGTATCGTTCCCCGGCTATGGCTCAGGAGCGCGCAAAAACTAAAGTAGAGGTGGGATTATCAGCCTAAAGCTGTCATTGATCATCGAACCACTAAAATTGATTGATTATCCAATTCATTGTCAGATTTGCTTCATATGATAAAACTATACAAATATGTGAAGAATTGCTGCCCCTGCCCCCAAAAAATTGTTACACCACATTTAAAGGAACTCATACTAAGTTTACATTGTGTCCTTGATGTTTCTGTTGAACCAATAATGTAGATTTCCAGCATGTTTTACTTCCATTTTTATAAATTTTAATGAAGACAAAAATTGTTCACTGAATTCATTTACAAAAGGCCAAATTTAATTTAAATATGCACCTAAATTAATTAGTGCCAATTATCCAATGATAACATTTAGAATCGATTATCCCAATTATTCAATTCACCAATCGATACATCAGTATTCGATTCTACACTAATGCGTGCTCTTGAGACAGGGTCGCGTTTGAGACTGCTACAACGTTTCTTTGGTACACGATTTTCCTGTGGACGGAATTGCTTTGAATTTATTGCCAAGTTGGTTATAATTTTTCAAAACTTTTATTTGAAAAAGTATAAAATATTGTAAATTTGAATTTATCTTTTGTTTTCAATGGAATTTATGTTGAGATGCTACTGTGTACTTTAAAGTGATGACTAAAATGATGTACTTTGCAGAATTTAGTGAACCTTTTATTCATACTCCTCGGGCAGAATAAATCATGAGAAGGGGAATGGATCCTAAGTCTATTCGACATTCTGGAGTCTAGAAATCAACAATTGGATGAATTAGCTTATTATTTATCCCCATTTAAAATAATTGATCCTGCAACAAAGATCATAAGCCCATTATAAGAGATGGGGAAAAGGCAGGTGAGAACAATTTAATCAGGACAAATTTGGTACTGATTTTTCACCTTCAAAGTGAGTATTCTGTTATTTGTAATCTGTTTTAAGCAGATTGTGAAGGTTGGTTGGTTGGTATATTCATGCTGCGACAAGTTTCTACGACTTAGGTGTTCCGAATTTGTCCAGATGGGAATAAATCATGAATATATATACGGAGATAACACTCATCATAACAGGATATGAGGATAATTTGACTGCGATTTATTCCATTTTTCAAGATTTATTCCATTCCAGGACCAAGATATTTCCACAAAGAGTTGAAAGATAAATTCCATTATTTGAAAATAAACATTAACACCTGATTTTAATGTGAAAAGCATAAAGCTTAATACTTATCGAGGCTAAACCAAAGTATCAGATTAAGTTAAAGAGATTCCTTTCGGACGCTGTTGTATGATTAGTAGAAGAATTCATGTCAATCCAAGATGCATTTACTTTGGTAAGTAAATGCTTTTTCGACAGTGTTGCACTGTCCTCTTCAGCTTGAAGAATGATTTTTGGACCTGAAGGATATTGAAATTTATATGATTTAGACAAAGTGTCACATGCCAATGATGAGAATTGCTCATAAGAGCTGTGAAATCCGAACTTCACACCTTTCACTCTGATGAGTGATCTGACACCTGTCATTGACTGAACACATGAAAGATCTGTTCAAGGAGATCTGGAGGTGTGAACCAGTCATCTCACACCTTGCCAAATGGGTGAGTGATTGTTTGGACTAATTGGAGGGACTTGACACTGACAATTGGTGACAAGATTTTAATTACTCAAGTTGTTTCTGGCTCTCTTTGCTCAAGTTGAGTGTTTTGGATGCCTGGTGACTTGAGCATCAATGGAGATGTTGGCATTATCACTGGATTCGAAGTCCATAAGTTCCTGGAGGGCTTCAACTTGATCATGCTTTGGTCTAACTCCTAGGAGCTGGTTGAACAGCTTTGGCACGGTCATCTTTCCTACATTCCTGTTGAGCAGAGGATCCAATATGTGGATGTGTATGGCTTCTCTGGCTTCTCGGGACACCTGTGATAATGTATTTCCACCGTCAATGTACAGCCTGCATCAAATATTCAAAAATATTTAATGCTTAACTCAGTATTTGTTCGTGGATCAGACCACGCTAAGCTCGTTCAAGTCATGGAATTACTGGGAAAATTTAAAGGGCCTCAACAATTAAATTTCATGCTGAGCTAATGCTAAGCTAATGGTAAACTTTTGATAAACGCTCTACGATGATTTCTTTATCTGTTGATAGTAATTTCATGATCTGTTATTGCAACATCTTACCCCTGTTGTTGAAAAGTCAATCACTGGCACCTGGGAACCATACAAAATCACTTTGTGCTTGGGATCTTGAGAAAGCACAGCATGAAGGGACTCTCCTTAGTTTCTTTCAATGACATTATTGAAACATTTTCTATTTCTAATTGCAGGTGAAGTGATTCAACAAGAACATGGATCTTGAAAGCCAAGTGGGAGTTAATTTCAAAGTGACACAGCTTGACAACAGTTCTTGGTTGATCTCTGTCGCTGATAAAAAGAACAACACATTCAAGAAAGCAGCCTATGATGATCAAGGTGCTCTCTACTACGTGATCGCTGTTCTATTCATGTATGCCTTCAGCATTATACTCATGATAGGATCATTAATCAAAAAATCAAAGCGGGACAATGGAATGTCTAAATATATGGAAGATTTGGATAAAGTGAGAAAGGTTGAAAGGAGACAGCTTAAGTACAAAAGCAGATTAGCCATGCAGAACAATAAGAAAGTAGCAAGAGCTATTGAAAGACGAATGAGCACACCTTGTGTTCTGGAAATGCATCAGGCCTTCAATGCTGATTTAGAAAGTGTCGAGAACAACAGTAACAATGAAGATAACGAGGTCAGTTCTTCCAACGAAAGTGGGTTGTCTCGTCTTAAAATGATGAATAAAACACGGTTTTCTACAAGAAGTCAAAGAAGCAAGGATAGTAATTCATCACAAGGTTCATGTATGTCAACACAGGATGATGACAACTCAGAATGTAACAGACCCAGAGCCGCAAGTGATGATATTGCGCTGACAACAATAAAAATGAAATCATTAACAGAAATAGAGGAAGAGGATGAAGTGTTTATTGTATAGTGTTTTGTGTCAGATGCGTATGTGGATGTGGATGTATACTCGGGATTGTGTAATTTTAGAGAAGTATTACAAAGTCACAAACGAGCACCGAAGAAAGGGCACCCTGTTTACCAGTTTTCAAAAAAGAAAGGCCTGAATCTAAATCTAAATAAGATCACTGTCAGTATTCCTGTAACAAACTTTCAGAAATAAATAAATCGAAATCTTTATTCTGGTTATCTTTTAACATCAATCCTAATTATAAAAAAATGTAACATATCCATCCCTGATGTAAGTCCCATGGGCTCACTCATTTCAAGTCCGTACCAGGGGTACCAATGATCTAACGAGTGGATCTTTATCCGCAAAAATCTCATGAAATTCCTATCAATTTGGGAGCGTACATAACAAAAGAAAGAATAAAAGAAATTCACGCTGTGCTTCTGATGTGCTGTTATTCCATAATTGATAGAATTTCATCATTTAAGGTACAACAAAAGATAATTCAAAGAATCACAAGAAAACCTTGGAGACAACTCAACAGAAAGGAGAAATGGGATCTTGTCTTCTCTCTGATCCATGTAATTAGTCGCTTTGAAGGGACTGAAAGATAAACAACTCAACAACAGAAGAGCAAGGGAGAAAATGAACGAAGATCATGTTTTGTATTTTGATTTGCAAACAATATAATTTCAGACCGCGAATTTCATTCGAACAAGAGCACAGCGTCCTATTCTATTGTTAAGAAAAGGAATGGACAAAAATTCTCTTCTGCACATCACAGTGTCGAAATGAACGCTCATTAAATGTAGCTGAAACAACTATTTTTGTCACGAAGTGGATCTGATACGCTTTCGTCTGATATTTCCGACATTCAAATATTTCATAGCCTTTTCAGACTCTTTATCGTGAGAACTATACATTTTTGATGTGGGGCTGTAGTGCAAATAAAAAAAAATTTTATTGTTTTCAAAAAGAAATACAAGATGATTGCAATAAATCAAGGATTTTACTTTTCTAAATGTGAATGAGAAAATACATCAAGATGCGATCTTCCACCCAGCAGCAGATTTTCTTTAATGTTGTATTTCTTTTTTTTGAAAATAATAGCAAAGATAATGTGAACCAAAGTAATGGAAATCTGTATTGCTATGTGACAATTATGTCAAATTTGTCCAAGATAACAGATATTAATACGGAATTTGATATTCCAGGGTACTTATTTAATCAGACAAATCCATCACTGTTGTGTACACCTAATCTGATATAAACAAAGCAAACAATTATTCAATTTCCATAATTTTGGGGGTTTTTATTTCTTGTGTTGAAAAAAAAAGTTGCAGTTTAAAAAATAGCATGTGCCAGGCATGTTTTGCATTATAATGGTAAGTACTAATCATTGGGCCTTCCTTATGTTTGTGTGATTGTGAGTCGGTGTATTTTGTCTCACAATATTATAACAATTGTTTGTGACATTTACGCTATTGACTACACAGCTTGGTTCATATCCACTTCACATTTAATTAACAGGTGTATTATACTAATTAATTACAGAACATATGGTGCGGGCGCTTACATGTTAAGATTACAAACTCATTAGTTATAGTCAATATGAACACTCAGGACACGGAATTCGTATCAGAAGTTTAACAATAGCGCGTCAAAAACACAGCGTAAAATTCTTTCGTTCTCTCCTTTGTTCTCTTCGCTTCCAAAATGATACAATTTCCGTGTACTGTTTCTAACGACAAGTGTCGTTCATATTGCACATTCTGAAAAAAAATCAATCAGCTGGCTAAATGGTCTTCATTTTGTGTCTATGAAAAATGCCGAATTGCCCTTGTTTGTCTATGCCATCTATTAATTGTTTCGCCACATCAATTTAATTAGACATTGTCTTTAAACATTTACATGCTGTCTGTGGAGACCCTTAAAGAGCACACTGTGATTTTCGTGTGAACAGAAAATGATAATAATTTAACCAGCTGCTGCCTCAGAAAATTGCCTCACTTAGTATTTATGATGATAATGTCCTCATTTCGTCAAATGGTTTCAAATGATTTCTTTCTTTCTTTTATTTTCATATTTAGGTACTCCCTGTTTCCATCAGAACACGACCTCTACATTATCCCGATATTTTTCCCAACTGAAATATCTCATTTATTATTGCAAGGTAATAATACAAATAATGTGAACAAAAATATTGAATTTCACACGTGATTACGTTAAAATAGTTGAAAACAATAGCACTGAATTTATACAACCAAAAAACATCATAATTGTTACACCCAGAGAGAATTGCCGAGTCACATTTTTACTGGTATAAAATCAGTACTGACTTTAATAAAGATAATATAATTTCGGTTTACATTATCTGCACTAATTAACTTGAATTAATGCCAAAAAAAGAACATTAAAACATAAATTGACAATGCACATGTACTGCAATGTATTGCAATGGGATGAGATTAGTGCATGTACAACCATTTTATTTCTTTAAATTAAATCAAAGAACGCAGTCTGTAATTATTTCTTTAGATACCACAGTTCGTCTCGTTCTATTGCTGAAACTAATCATGCTATTTTGCAATACGCAATTAGTGGCTAATGGGCTTCTTCACCTGAAATACAATACAACACCTTCAATTATCTCTGCACTGTGTGTTGTGCAAACGAGTCTGGTTTTAATCTATTAAAGTAAACTATTTAAACAGAATGTCAACCTAGGTTGATGGAAAACTTATTATTTTTAGAATGCTTGGAAATAAATCAATTGCACGTCCTGTAATTGATGAGCATGTTCCAGAACTATTTTTATTCGCTACATGTCACGGATTCACACCTTTCGTCTTTGTTTGGAAATGTTTGTCATTTCTGAAATAAATGTTAGTCACTCTGTAGTTGGTGAAAATGTCACCGTTTAATAACTAAAAACCTCTATCAGTGCATCGTCTTTCGTTTTGTTCTCGCGCTGCAAAGTATGAAAAGTTTTGGAACAATAGCACATCAAAAGGACAGCGTAGAATTCTTTTGTTTTGTCTTTGGTTCTGTTATCTTTTATTATCGTGCGAAAGATATATATCTATACATGCATTTTAGGTGTTATGTTTTATTTCCTAGGACTGTTGTTAGTGGGTTGAGCTGAAATTGACTTGTCTTCCTATCTTAAGGAGACAATCACTTTTTTCTGTTGCTGGGGAATTCAATTAGCTCAGATATACTATAGTAAAAGCGCCTGGAGTTACATGATGGATCGTTGCTTGATGTTGTATGTGAATAGAAAGCTGCTTTGTGTGATGATGATGTAGATGTGAATCCCAGAGGAAGTGATTGTGTTCTGGTGCACCTGCCACAAAGAGCAAATCTCTGTCAGCTGAAGGCGTGTATTCTGACATTGTGTCACTGTGATGAAAGCCTATCATTACTGTTAAATGTGTATCTTAACATAGACTTTTGTTATTCGTGCAGCTTAAGAACGAGTGGGTGAAATGTCTGTTTATGGCTCAAAACAATAAGTGTTATTGTGGAGTGAAGGGTGCATCATCGTTGTTCTACAAACCAACGCTATTAATGTATATCTTTAATGCAATATTTTTCTCTTTTTTCATTATTTAAGGTTTATAGTGGAAATAACCAAAATTATGCAAACAACCTGTGTTTATACTAAATTAGTTGAACAAAGCAGCACTGAATTTTTGTCATTAAAATATACAAAAGCAATTTAATCCTGGTGTCTGCATTGTCATGTTTTTGGATTGTATTATTGCTCCAAACTATTTCAACAACAAATAGTCAGTTAATGTGCTATGTGGAAAACGTATTGAGAGAGCCTAAAAGCTATGAACATAAGCTCCTCCCATTGCTCGATGTACAGGGTTGAAGGAGGAGAGTAGCAGCTTTACTCACCTCATGAGCTGAGTTAGAGAACTCAACTACAGTTAGTATTGACTGGACCTCCAGGCAGACAACAGCTGCCTATGGGTGCCTGGGCAGTGTTGCCAAAGGGCACAACTGTAACAACAGTGAGAGGACCTCTTTTGGCCATGGTGTTGGGGACACAGGAGGCAGAGTCCACCCTGCTCACTGGGTGTTAACTATTATATCTTGTGAACTAAGGCTGTTCTCTCCTTAAGAGTAGACTATACTATATTATTGGAAACATATTATTGGAATATTGTACTGAATACATAGTGCAACTTAGATAATAAACAGCTTTATTAGACTTCAAGTTGTTGCTGGTTAAGAGTGCTGTTTCACCATCCAGTGACATTCCTAGATCAGATACACAACACATCAAGGAGAAGTACTAACCACATAGTTGGACAATATAGGTTAAGACAATATATAACAGTCTTGGACATATTAGTTAATAAAGTAAGAAGACTGCTCACATTTTTGGTGCAATGACCAGGATGGTTAGGCCACAGTGACATTAAGAAGTCTTGAACACTGGAAAACTTTCCCATTGTTCCAGAGAAGACCTCAGTGGGACAGTTTGTGACTCATTCTGGTGGGTTCATTGTGTAAAGAAACCAGTGCAGGACAGAAGTACCTATAATACTTGACTGAGATATAACAACAATGATGAGTGAAATGAGTTTATACTTTCCACAAAGAGAATAAGTAATAATTCTAAATTGTGGGGGAACTTAAATTAGCTCATCTGGTTAAATTCAGTGGTGATGGCATGAAAAGTGCATGAAAGTTCCATAGTTTCTAACTTTATACTTAGAACTTGCTTAACAACTTAGAACAAAGAGTATTTGTCTTTTATATTTAGTTTAGATTAACACCCTGAATAAGAACCCATTAGTAAGGATATAAGGGTAACATCCTTGTAAACATCCATTAAGAAAATCTACTCAGTGGTAAACACTGAGTAGAAAACATCCTTTTAGTCTAAATACCATTATCCTGTAAAGATAGTGAGTAACTTTTTGTAGAAAAGAATTTTTAGTAGTTATGTGTGTTTTTTCTTGTTTAAACACTGTCTTTTAGACTTAGGGGTATACTGTGTTGGGAAACTAAACCAGTGCATCCAGTGTTTAGGGAGATTAGGGACATGTTTAACTAGGGCACTGATCAATCGCATGCTCTCAAGTTTACAGCCAGTATACTTCAACCCAGAAAATGATATTGTATCTATACCTCAGCTAGAAAAAGATATAGAAACAGCCTCTTTGAACGAATTTAATGTGTCAGATATAGAATACCCTGCATCAGAAGAGGAGTATAAGTTGTATCTTAGGTGTATGGACTATTTGGAGTACTTGGTCAGACAAGGAGAAGCTATTAACTGGTCTGACAATGAGTATAAACCCTTATCCCCACCAACTCCACCTTCTGAGAGGAGTGTCATGCCAGAACTAGAAGACCCTTCTTTATTGTATGAAGTGGGGACATTAGATGAGTGTGGTTGTGATATTTGCATGGGTATATATGATATAAAGACAGGATATCACAGTGTTTCAGTGTAAAACTCTCTAAGAGTTACATTGGAAAAGGTTATAGTTCATGACAAAGAACAGAGAGACTCTCTGAAAAGAGATACCATGGATAAAATGCTGTGTTCAATTATTATGCTAGTATTGATAGAAGTGGCTGTATCATGATAGATGACAACGAAATGATGCGCCACTATGAGTCAAAACAGGTA
>JBCAUI010103987.1:0-19003 GCA_038406195.1 Haplosyllis anthogorgicola
ACAGGAGGCGCCCCCCCCCATGGCCAAAATTTTCTTCATTTTCATGCAGTTTTTCTCAATTTTTGGGCGAAAATAGGTGAAAATTTGGTTGGCGCCCCCCCCCCCCATGGGCCGGGCGTCCCCCCGTATGGGAAATCCTGGATCCGCCAATGTTTATGGACGTACGTCCAAGGAATTGTGCTTCCAAAAATCATTCATCTTTCCCCCTTCCCAGTACTCCTTCACCTAGACACAGTGGTCAATGATTTTATCCCTTTTGGTATATCTTTGATACCCTGCATTTACATGTCTTATTGTATGGATATTTAATTCTCACTAAAATTTTACTTTTTATGTAAAAACAAACGAACTAAATGATGTATTTTTATGACATTTTATTTCAATTTATTCACCATCTAGGACATTGTGCTGTTTCACAGCGTCAAATGATTACAAAAAGGGAGTCGGGAAAATTGCGTCAAATGCGTCACACGGCTCTTTACTGAGACAGGTAACAATTACAGTACCATAACTAGCAAAATTCTTTACCACTTTAAGTAAACTAATAAATACTAGAGGCCAATTACTATTCCTTTGGCTTTGACTTTTTCACAAACAGGAAATTTAAGACGGTTAAAAGATATGCATGCAAAGAATAGTATTTGGCTTCAGTAACAAAATGAAACACAACCAACAAACTTAACTGAATCGTACATTACATCAATATATATTCATCATATTTATGTACGCTTTTAAATAGTTATTAAAAGAGCACCAGTATTGGATTTATTGGAAATTTCTGTGCACGTGTTGCTGGTTTATTTAGAATAGTATAAAATCTAGTTTGCTTTTGGTTGGTGCCATTTCTAATGAGTGCTGACATGATACATCTTTTAAAGCTCGATTTTGTATATATTTTTTCATTTTAAATTTGTTGGAAAAATACTTCGTTAGGTGCCGAATGGCAACACATGAAGTTGTGTTACAAACTGAAATATGAACTCAGATACTATTGATGTCATCGATTGAAATAATGACAAAATGTGCAGAAATTGTGTAAAAAGCCAATTGGAATAATTTTGAAAATGTTGGATGATTGCAGGGGCAAGTGAGTACACTGAAGAGGGAGGGGTTATTATTTTTAATATTTAATATTGCAATGAGCGATATCAGAGGAAATTCACCATGGGGGTTCACTGGTCTTTTTACTATATACATACAGTGTGGCAAGACTGTGGCAAGCTTTTCCAATTATACCGTACCAGTACAAATGGAGGAATTTTTAATCATGAATCATTTCCCGTAGAAAATACTGTTATTGTGCTGCACACAACGCAGAACGCAATAGACACATTCAAGCAGCCATTCTTACATATTGATATAAAGAGGGAAAAAACGAAAATCGTAATAGTAAAAATGAAATGAATAATTGTACCCAACAAATATAGCACCTAAACGACCATCAATTTACTCATTTTCAGCACAATACCGTACCATATTATAAACATTACAAGAGGAGTGAGGAAAAATGGGGAAGTTCCTATTTCATACCTAAAATCTATTTTTCGGGCTAGTCATATCATTTTACCATTGTAAAATTTTCTACAGTTGTGTCTATGGGTCATTCATACAGTCCAATCGAGTTTGTTAGACATTTACTATTGACATACATAAAACGGAGGAATCAAGGTTTTGATTGTACAAATGCACTTAAATTAAGTCCCATCTAGGTTTTCTTCAACACCTTTACATATTTATATTACACATTATGTTCAAAATGAAATATTAATAAGACTATACAATTTAACATGGAAGATGTCTATGTACATTATGAAGTCATAATATGGACATTGGATGAACTTGAATGATACATTTTTTACAATTACTTTGTAGAACATTGTGCCAAGTCTGTCAGATGTGTCCTTTTTCTACCCTTCATGGAGTGTGAACGTGTGAGACACTCTGACAGATTTAACACATTTAATTTATACAACAATCACCTTTGAAACAAAGAAAAAGTAAGAAGATCTATTGAATCTGCCCACAAAAGTTTCATATCAAGGAAAAGTTACAAAATGAATGATCCCTGAATGTTGAGTGACAAGTCCAGTTTAAGCTTTGGCAGGTGTTACAAAGGAGAGTATTCTGAGCTGCCAGTGTCTTGTTTGTCTGTAACAGATAGTGCTGTCAGTTGCCATTGTGTGTACCTCAATCTCTGACCAAATCTAGGGTACCCCAGTCATGGTCTACAATGGGTGTAGGACAAAACCTCACAACATTTTTCCGTGCTTACTGTGTCATAGCTTTAATGGGTTCCTGTGGCCTGTTTCCAGTTACTTTTTTAAACCCATCATAACAGCTTACATAATGAGTGGCCCAGGAGTTCTCCTTCAGGTCAAGATCACTGGTATTAGGCCAGGACTATGACCACAGTGCTGGAAGTCCTCTCTGATGCTGAGCTCACTGGTCTAGATCACCACCATTCTCCACATACAATGGTTCTTTCTCGCAGGAACACCAGGGGTCACCTCTGTCTTTTACTGCTGGATTTAAAGTACAGTTGGAAGATTTCAACAAAGCTGCGTTGAGTGATGAATTCCCCCAATAAATGATTACCTCCTAAGGTTTTATCAGTTCATTTGGTCCCTTGTACCGTAGCATTTCATCTGGTGTACAAAACTTTCCAACAGAATGGCGACCCATTTGATGCACATGGCAATGGCTGCATTTGGTTCTTTCTCTATCTGTACAGTCATTTTTCGGTGGTATACCCTGACCAGGTTGGGCGTCATTGTATAGTGCTCATGCGCGGCCAGTATTGTGACGTCATGGAACCCATTGACGCCATGTGAGAGCTGGGATCCTGACCAGGGACGCCGCCTGGTACTTGGACTGGTACTGAGACACCAGGGGAGATTAAACCTGCAAAAGTAAAAGACATTCTTGGTCAATTTTGTGGTAATTTTCCAGAAATAAAGTAACACCTGACCTCACGACAAGTGTATTTCAATTGCGGAACGTTTGGCAACAAAAAGAGTTCCGTTCTGAGCTATGAATGCACACAAAATCAGTCTGAAATTGTATTGCTCCAAAATTGATGTTGATTTCATCCAATAATCACATTATCTGAGTACTTCTCTTTCACTTAGAGGAGCAAAGTGTTAATGTACCTTATTAACTAAAGACTTCATTTACGATCGTGTCCACTGACTTATAAGTAGTTGTATGATTTACGAATTACACCGATTGTGCTAGTTAGCATATGAGTGAGTGAGAGAGGGTCGGTTAGTAGGTTAGTGTAGGGTGTGGGTGGTAACTACCTGTAGACGCACCATTTGCGCCGTGGCTATTGTGACTCAACATGGCGTTGGTTGCTGGGTTACACGACGGACGCGAGTAGCTGCTCAGTGAAAGAGGGTCATAGCTGCGTGCCGCACTGCTGCAATCCGACAGGCCTGCAAGTAGAGAAATTAAGGTCAAGGTCAAATGGAGGCAAATGTATAAAGTATTTAACTGTTGCTTTAAGCGCCACAGTCTTGCTGTTGTATCCTCATTTTTGGCATTTAACCTCTAAATTATCCATTATTATTGGCCAAAATGTTTATTGCACATCTAAAATACATGTCAAGGTCAAATGTGGGTCAACTGGTAGCTGTCAATAAATGATACTATATGCTCATATCTTTACTCTTTGCAATTAGCCTCCAAATCATACATTATTAATGGTCACAGATATTTATTGCATATTCCATATTGCATCATGTGTCTCTTCTAACCAGTACTTTTATGTCTGAAAACAATGTGTGGATTACAGCAGCATAAATCAATGTTGAGTAATCGTAATTAAGACAACAATGGGTAATATTGAAGTAAAGGCTTTTTATGATGGAATGATGTTCAGTGTGTAATGATTATGTTATTGATAGTGCAATAATAACAATAGCTTTATGTAAAGTAGAATAGGCTATGTACTTGACACACAGCTACAAGTGTGTGTGAACAAATATGGCTGACAAAAGTGGAACATTAGGAAAAGCACTGTTCTCCAGCATAAAACAATACTATTTGTACAGAGCACAGAACAAGAATGATACAATATTAATGATGCTTGCAATCCATGTCAATAGACAGACAGGGCTCTGATCCATTATTGCATGAACCACTCAGAAAATTACTGAGGATAAACAGTGCCCATAACCAATGCAAACAATTAATTTGTCTTTGATGTTACCCTTGATACACAGGAACCCAACCAGAGTCTGTCGTTCCACTGGGGCCTTGCATTATTGAATTGTTGTGTAATTTTCTCAGAAGAAGAAAATTTCAGAAATAGACGTTATGAGACAGTAAGTATAACGGAGAGGAGGGGAGGCAGGCAGGACTGCTGCTGCCTGCATCTGTTAGATCATTTCCATCATCTCCTCAGTTTTGTCAGTAATTAATCAGAGAATTGGTAATTAGATTAGGCAGAATGATTGGTTCAGGTTGGTTTTATTTTGTCATGTAATGTTTTAACTGTGACAATGATCTAATAATATCAGAACACGTTTCGTGCATGTTATTTGCGGGTTGTTTCCTGAGTACTGAATATGTGAATTGAACATTGACCTTGAAATGACCTTGAAGGTCACACCTACCTGGGATCATACAAGAGTAAGATGAAGTGTTAGAAGACTGTAGACAGGCTGGGTTTGGTGGCAGACTGTTGGAGAGGGAATAACTTGGCATCTGTGTCATACTGCTGAAACAAAAAAATAAATAAAAATTAATTCAAGTGGAAAATTTTGACAGATTGCCTTGTTGCAATTAGAAGTTGGCGCCAGCTACTTTTAGGGTTTTCTCAAAATCTGCCATCACTTTGTTATTTTCAAATTCAAAATTCATAATCTGCAGTAGGTTTTATACTTATTTACCTGTAAGAATCACCCATTGATACAATTGGTTGGTGAATGGATGGATACATAGAGTTAGGGAAGCTGGAGTTGATGGGGATGTGGTTTCCTCCCGACGCAGCGTCTCGGCGTTGCTGGCGTAACTTCTCTTCACGGCGCCATTTGGCCCTTCGGTTAGAAAACCAAACCTGTGGCGAAGAAAGACATCAACGAATTGAAACTATGCGGCAGAGACTAATTCAGTCACAGGTACAAATATGCAGGCAGTTCAGAAAACAAATAAATTTGTGAAAATTTCAAACTTTAAACTATTTTTGTAATTGATAATTATAAATACCTGTATTACCTGTATTCTGGCCTCTGGAAGTCCTATTTTCTCCGCTAGTCTTTCGCGGGCAAACACGTCGGGGTAATGTGTCCTTTCAAATTCTACAAGAAAACACAAAGTGCGTATTAATACAAGGTGACAGCTAACAATTATCCACGTGACCACCTGCTTAATTATCCATAATCCCTCACATAAAAATATCCTTCACAAAAAGGCAAGAAAATGTTCGCCCTCTCAATTAAAGCCAGCTTGTCCTTATAAAGTAATCATTATGTTTGGCTGGGAATCAAATTTATGTGAGTTTTGTGGCAGTGCATTCAGGCAGGTTATAGCTCTTGACACTAAATGAGCTTGTAATAGATCCTTTTTCTATCCTAACTGTTGTTTGGGACGGATTCATGGTCTCCAAGGCACCTGTTGTAGGGTATCACTTTCCTCAGTTTTGCCCTTTTAAATTTAAAAAGTTCACCAAATTGAATTGTCATTGTTTAATTGTATTACTGTAGTCTGTGTGCAGTGCAATATGTTGGAGTTGAACTGAAAACATTCAAGGCCTTAGAACATAAAATTAGACACCAAGAAGTTTCGGGGCAAATGGCATGTTGAAATAAGATGTTTGGAGCAAAGTCAATACCTTTTTCAAGAGCCTCGATCTGGGCATTGGTGAAGGAGGTTCTGTTCCTCTGTAGTTTCCTTTTGAGGCGCATGCGCATCTGTTCATCACCACCATCGCCATTCTCACTTCCGGTTCCGTTACTTCCGGCGGAACTTGCTTCTGCAATGGAAAAAGAATAATCCTTGAGAAAAAGGTTCGACTTGACTTAAAGTCACTATTTCCTCGATTGTGTTGTATTTCACACTTCACTGTAAACTTTTAGGAGTATATCAAATTTTATTATAACGTCAATACATGGTTTAAATAATCAATAAGAAACTTGGAATGGACTGTACAATGGCTGTCTGGTGATAAACTAGACTTGAATAATCCCATTTATAGTAGCAACGTGTGTACGTAACAAAGCATGCAAAAGGACATCAGCATTCACATGTCAAGTGAACTAACAGTCACTTCACTGTATTTTGAAGGTTTCAGCACAAAATCAAAGTCCCTTTAGAAAACTCGAGATAAACGTGAAGTCAATTACTTCTCATTAGGAGTTAAGAAATCGAATTAAAACATTAATAATGGCATACTGTCAAGCACTCTACACGCAAGTGTCCTCACTTAAAGGCTTTCACTTAATCAAATTACCAGATAACAAACTATTCGGTGAAACCTTATCCCAAAACCGTGTCGAACTTCAAAGACCCTCAAATTGGGGATTTTCAGCCTTTAATACATGTTAGCAGAGAGTAATAGGCAATGCTTGTCAGTTTATTTTTACATCTTTGTGCACTCAAATTAAACCTGAATTAGTATGATACCAACCCTTAGTTGTGTGGTATTTAGTACTGTACCTCAGTATTAGGCATGCATGGGGCTTGTTTGTAGGGGAGGTGGCTAGTGAAACGAACAGCTGGAAATTGCAGGTGTAGTAATTCCATTGTGTGAAGTATTAAGTCATGATAACCACGTATGGTCATCAATTGTTGAGGAATTTTTTTATTAAAAGTGAGACATTACTTCACTTTTCGGTTTAAAACTTTGTCTCGTAAATGCTGCATTGTGAGCACAGGTGATTTCTTTTAAAGCTTTCACACAAAGCTGTGAAGACGAAAGTGACGGATTGCGTAACCGAGGTTTTAACACGAGTTGATTGAGAATAGAAGTCACGTTCCACGTATAAGCTGTTGCATCTGCAAACGACCGATTAGAGTTCGAAAATATATCTGTCCGAAGGGTCGAACATTCACTTCGACTTTGTTACCGAATAGTTCTTCTATGGTTTATAATTTGCCTGTTGAGCAGCTATGGTTTAGTAGATGGGATACACGTGAACTTGTCACTGTTCATATGTCTTAAGTTTGAAAACAACAGTCCTATTATTCAAGGGAAAGACACATCGTGAAATTCTATTGTTCCAGAACGAAGCGTTGATCGCTAACTGCTCGTCAGATGTCACGAATAACGAATACGTTGGGACTGACTGTGCAATCGAGTATTCGGACAGTATACAATACATGAGTCAACCACTTATTTGTGACCATAGTCCACGTAGAAGTGCGATTATGAGCTTAATTTCCTGATCATTACTTACAGTCTTTTGCACAAGCTGCTTCTCCACATCACAACTTACAAGACGAGTCCTTTCCACAACCCAGTCCAACCGTCCCCGAACAATTGTCTGGAGCACGAAATCGCGTATGGTTCACTACACACTCGACTGGGCAATATTTGAGTTAAATGAGTACTATTTGAGTTAAATGCGTACTCGTGCTTTTCTCATGGACACCTTACAGGGAGTGACACCTCGTCAGAGTCTAATCATAACCTTGATTGGCTAAATTATTCCTATCTCATTGGCTTTATTTAATCTCAGACCTGACTTATTTGCACATTTATTGGCCAAGCAGATTCATAGAAACGAACAACTTCATCAGGTAGACATGATGGGGTGGAGGGGGTGGAGGATGCACCTTGAATTACAAATAAGTCTAACCAAAATTTAGACACAAATTCTCTGTCTTTAAAATTTTTTTACCGCAATCGAAAAAAATGACTGCTACCATTACCCAAGATTTAAGGCCAGGCTTCCCCAGCACATTTTTTAACTTTGAAAAAAAACAAACCCCTGGCGATAGAGTTCGATCAGGAAAAATCGCGACATGAATTCGCTTTTGGTGGAGCCAACATCATTGAAAATACGTAGCGTCGTGATTTCCATCTCGAAAAAACGCTTTCGGTGGAGTCTGGCCATCATTGCGATTGAACTCAATTTATCTGGTTCTTCACGTAACTTGGCAGCATGGGCTTTTAAAACAGAATTTCAATTTCCAAATTAACGAAGATCTTTCAATAAAGCACTTAGTAATTGCATTTTTGGTTGTATTTTTGCGGAAATTTCTCGGAGTGTACAAGTGAAATACACAAGGAGGGTGTGAGCATACTAATACATACCATAACCTCTTAACTAACCACTAAAATTTAAAATCCCTTAATTGCGGGTTACGCTTAAAACCTTTTCTGTGACATTGAGGATGGTAATAAACAATTTCCACTTTGAAAATTCTGCACTTTCTTGTCATAATAACAGTGAAAATAATTTGGTTTTTATTTAATATTAAACAGGATGGAATTTTTGGTGCGGCGAACATCAAAGTGGAATTACAGAAGGTATATGGTGTCTTCACCACTTCTCAGACACAATGGTGTTTTCAAGTAAGAAGTAGTTTGGCTAGATGATGGACCCTTATTGTGCACAAGTCCTCAAAAGGAACCCATTCAATGGCCCAGAGAAAAGCAAGGGAAAAAAGTCATTATTGGCTGCCAAAACCCCATTGTGGACTCTGAATGACCCCAAGCAAATGCGGCATGCAGAGGGAGCAAATAAAAAGGTAAATATCTCATTAATATAGATTAATTTAACGAGAAAAATAGTAATAAGAGGTGAGTAAAGCGGACCCCCGTTGGGAGGCACTGAAAGGCAATTGAACTCTCTTTAATATTGGCGTAAAGTAAGGGTTGTTATTAGAGCTATGAGATCCACGTAACTCAAAGATGAAATGCTGTCGGATTCTGTATATATTAAATAAACCAAGAGGGCCTTGAGTTCTTTAAAACCTTCAGACGGGCACGCATACATACACGCACGCGCACCCCCCACAAGAATCAAAGTGAACGGGGGTTCGATAGATATAAATTCTTAACAATGGGAAGTCACCTCTATTAAAATTTCATCAAATTAATTGAAACTACACTTTGAGGTGCTCACAGGGTATAATACCCCAGAGTTGGGAGGATCACCTCAGGGTATTAATGCCCGATGGCACTATGTTCCCTGAGATATTACTCCGCATAATTACAGGCCAGGTTCCAAGCCCAATAAATAAGTGGTTACTACACTGTAATGCATCCAAGCAAAAAACCGTTCAGATTAAATTTAAAACGTAGAACCACCCCTATCTATGTAGAGAGGGGCTATACCTAGATGGGTGAGAATAGACACACTTGTTGAGGGCCCAGTTGGTTGATTTGCTGCACTTTACACTAGATTTTCAGCATATTAAGCCCCATATTGATCATGTGTGATGACTTTTACCATTAATTTTATCAAGTGTTAAATGGTAATTATTGTCACAAGATGGATTCACTCAAGTTCATAGAATAGACAGTTACCTTGCTTTCTATGTATGTCTAACCAACTGGTAAAAATGGCTACTCATTCCCCTAGAGCATTTTCCGAAGTGAAAACGTTTGGACAGTGTGGCAAAATATTGCATTATCATGAACACATGAATTGTACTTGTAAGATTGACACTTGCGAAGAGGTAGTTTTGTTTCTGATGTTTTATGAAGTTTTTGGTATTACGGGGTGATTTCATTTCGCGTTTTAGAAATGCTTGTAAATGCTTTGGAAATATTGGCTTTCCTGGTGACTGACTTGGGAAATATTCAGCACTTTAACACTCTAGTTAACTTCCACAATTTATATGCAATTATCACTTTAAGATAAAACTAATCTGGCCAATTTAAAACCCTGAATAATTCAAGCCAATTTTGATGTTAAGTTTGAATGACAAGTTAAATCAGAAGAGGTTTAAATATTCCGATCTAAATCTCCACTTAGACTGACCAACTTGTTTTTATTTCAAATATCTGTGGCATTTGCTTTAGCATTTGTGTGCTGTGATTGCAAACTAGCATATCAATCCTTGACAATTACATGTTCAATGCGTCTACGGCTTCAATATCCAACAGTAATAATGTGCCCATTGAAAATACAAGCCTTAAAAAAGAAGTGGGAGAACTTGAATAGGTAAAGAACTGTTGGGAAATAAGGAATTTCTATCAGCTCTATTTAAGCACTTATTTATCTACTTAAGGATTAAGATACATGTTTAAAAAAGATCTCAGACTTGTCGACGACACTGGACAATGAACAGATACTTTGCGGGCTCATTGAAAAGTCATCCAATTCAATAGCGGGATATCCGATTGTACGGTCCTGTTATTCGTGCTGCGGTCCTGTTATGTAGAGTGTTCTCCCCAAAGTTATTAGCATTTTAATGGAGTTCCTTTTTCATGTAAGAAATCCAGGTATTTCTCCTGTAGCTTGCAGCTATTTGATAAAATCTCATAAAAAAATCCCCTTGTAATTTTATCAAAATCCTTAAATTTGCTGTGTTAATTTAATTACCTATGTAGGTAGAGTAGATTCAAAAATACTTAATGCAGGTTATGAGTTTTGCCAATTTCTTACATGTTCATACACATTGTAAATTTATTTTGGCCAATTTACCCACATTGTCTTAAAGCATCATCCAAACCGGTATGAATTTCTGTTACAGAAGCAGGCATGAAATTGAAGGGAAATAAAAAGATAGTGAGCTCAATATTACCTTGCAAATTAAGTTTGCAGCGGAAAACATTAAGTGGACTCGGGAAGAGTTATTAAATTTTGAACCGAAATGAGAATTTTGTGGATGAAAACCAGAAATTTGCAGCAGTCAGTGGAAAACAAATCTGTCTGATTTTAGGATTTGGGGACTTTACAGGGTAGATTTTTGCGATCTGTTAGATTTTTATTTCATATCCCCAAGCATTTGTGAAAAGAAAGTTCCACCAGTAGGCAGAACTAGAATAAGTAGAATAATGGCAGATACCAGTTCAATTCCATATAAAGTTATTACGAATATAAAGTCAATCTTTAACCAAAAATGTTCAGTTTTTGAAAAGGCACGAAATCTATTGTTCTAAAGATGTACGTTATTTCTTGGTATGCGTATTCATATACTTCAATTGGTTCAATTTCTCATTCATTGCCATCGAGATGGATTTGCAATTGACTATTACCATATAAGCAGGGCTGCCATAGTAGTCTGAATATGAGTTGCCTCCCAGGCAAATGCGAGATCCGAACACATATCTGACTTAATCAACACTGACAATTATACTCGTTTGCATGTCATTCACTGAGGGTCGGCTTCTCTTATCTCCCTAACGGCCACTCCCATCTAATTTACAGGCCAAAAATGCTGTAAACAAATTAGGCACTTATGGAATGGTGTATCTGTAGGCAGTATCTATGGGAAGCCCCAGTGCATATTGGCAGAATTTCTATGTTGTAAATGTGCAAAATTGAAAAGGGGAAATAATGGGTTTCTGCCATGGAACCTGGCTAGGGTGTCTGTACAGAGGATATATAGATGAAAGGGTTATTACAGGGTAAGTGGGTGTTCCAGTCTAGTCTTAAGATGCCGCGGTGCATTATGGATAATTATGGGTGTCCGGATATGAAATGGGTTCTGGTGTCAAGTCTGTTAAAGGACGCATCCTCCACTTCCCTTAACTTTCTCCACTTTCCTACCATTTTACTGTTCAACACTAAATATGGATGGAAGTTCTCCCTCTGACCTGTTTTACTCACTTGACTGAGCTCAAATTGAACATGGCAGCTTCTTTGAACCTTTTTTCCTAAAGAATTTGTACTCCGAGGCTAAATATAGCGCCAATGACTCTCTTAATCTCTTAACCCCTTAACTTTACAAATCGACTGCTGAGTGGAAAGTAAATTTGATGCCAGTTTTAGAATTATTTCTTCAATTCATAAGAGAATTTTATCTCTACAAAATCCTGTGGTAAATTTTAGTCTACTCCGGTATTGCTAACTGTACATAAAACAATTAAATATTTACAGAGACAGTAGATGCAAACAAGACTTCAACACCTCACAAATGTATGGATTAAAGCCATGCAACAATAGATATATGTTGGTAAACTAGCAGTTAACTTGCGGTGACATTGAATTAGTTGGGAATAATCATATTTATAATATACAAAACTTAAACTATTTGGTCTTTTAAATGGAGCATGAAGCACAGGTTGGATTGGACAATAGTATGTACTCACTGTGACTATGTCCAACTGTAAATGTATAATATATTGAAAATTTATAGCAACAGACATGAATATTCATGGACAACGAGTCATTAGTGGATAATAATATAATAGATTGGACTTGTTGAGTGCTTGATCAGTTTGCCATTAATATACATTTTGGTTTGGGTTAGATTTTCTTTCAAAACAGAAACATGTGTAATACTTCCAGAATTTTAGCTAAATGGTCTTTGTCAGTGCTGTTAGTGTAGTTGAATTGCACTATTAAGACTTAGAGGGACTAAAATAACAAGAGTACAACAGTTAGACATATGGAAAAACTGAAATGCTTACCTTCTTTTTTGGGAGCTGGTGGGTTGGATGATGGGGGAGAGGTGTACGGTGAGTTCATGAGTCCGGGCATGGCGGCGTTAGGGGCGTACCACGGGTTGTGCCTTGGCCAGGCCTGCCCGTTCAGCAGGCCGAGTTTGTCGTACATCATGCCCTGTGCCCCGAGAGGGTTCTTCTGTGTCTCCGTCGCCAAGTTGCGAAGTACCCTGTTGATGGAGGATACCTACAAATACAAAAATAAGAATCTAAAAAGGTTCTGTTAAAATAATGTCAATCTTTTTCAAGTCAGGACTTACTTCATGGAGAAAACCTACTAGTACAGGCAAAGGATGAAAATCGTATTGGTTTTGGAACAATATAATTTTACGCAGTACAATAACGATGAAATTCCTTTGTTCTCAAACGGTCTCAAATAGTCATCCCATGCAGAAATGGGAAGATAAAAAATCCCGCTTAAATAATTGCAATCTTTTTTTTTTTGTCAAATTTGATGAAACTCAACTTCACGTTTTTGTGTTTTTATCTGACATGAAGTTTATTGCTGAATTATAGTCTATTGTTATGGGCAACGAATGTCAATAAGCAACTGCTGCACTGTAGATATATTAAACACTTATGCTCATATAGAAACAGTGTCAGAACCATTTGTGACACACCTCTCATTCAGAAGTCAAAACTGTGTATATGCACTTGTACATAGTAAATTTATTATTACCTAACAAAGAAGGGGCACTTGAAGCAAGATGTTGATTTTTTATGTCATATTTGCCCAAAACAGGCAATATCCAACAGTAGGTTGATACGTAACAGGACCAGCCATATCCAACAAAAGGTGTAATTAACAATGCGTGTAATTAAGAGAAATTTAATTCACTTAATTGCTACTTGAGTTAACATGTTGATATTTTTTCCTGTTTTTCCCCATTTTGCATCATGGTTGGTGGTAGACCCAGTCAAACTGTCACACACTGAGACATATGTGACGGAAAACTCCGACCACAATTGATGGGAAAACAGCACTGGGGCCACAAGTGGTAGTATTACAGTATGATTGCTATTAAAGACTTGACATGCCATTTTAGATAGAGACAATCAGTAATTGAAAGGGTAGATAAGTGAAAGTTAAACTGTACAATAGGATGACAAGGGACTGAAGGGGTGACAATGAAGGACTACCATGTAGGGTTGTTTTAGTATTAACTACCCCAGGCCTCAGGCAGTATACCTCTGGGCTATACCTCTGTGTGTACTGACAACTCTATCACCAATTCCATCTAGAGTCTTTTCATTAACACCGTGATGTAATCATCTTCTTATCTGCTCCCAGTTGGACCAACATTTTTTCTTAATTTCTTTTATTTGGAAACTGTGAATTGAGCCTTCTTTAGCCTTTAATTGGTATTTACCTGAGGGAGCAATGAAAAACACTAAGAGAATGGTTTGTGTTAATTTGAGACTTAAAGAGCTGCAAGAAAAGCCAATGGAAATAGATGATGAATTCTAAATTTGAAAAAGACTTTGATGCCACGCACTCAAGTTTAAGAGGAAACAATAATGGCTTAAAGTTAAGGTATTTGCACCATTGATACCCAGTGTTAAGTGTCTACCTGGAATTCCTCATAAAAGGATGAAGCTGTGTTTTATGGTGTGAATTATTAAGTACTTTTCACCTGTACAGACATGAGACCCTGGAAACGATACCAGAATGGCTGTTACATAACCATGTTTACAGAAACTGTTTCTCTGATGTCATGTTACAAACTGCATAACAGATATTTATCCCAGAAACATTACTGAACAAAACTGGTCAGTTTGGGATTAACTTAAAAGGGTTTTTATTGCTGATAGATTTTATTGAGTCTATTGTCTCTGTGGACCAAGCCCACTCCATGGGAGTCAGAAGCTCATAATAACACAATATCCTGCTCTTTTGGGCACTAAAAGCTGCAGTTCCTCCATCTTTATTTCAGTGTCCAGCCCCTGCTCTCTCAATCAAATGAGCTTTAATTCCCCTATTGGTCAGTGCAAATAACTACTCTCTTGTCATCTATAGAATCTCAATTTAGTCCATTACAATTGTGGTCAACAATGCACTTGTGAGCTCCGCATCTTCACCAATGATTGCAAGATCCTTCCAGCCAACCCATACTACTATTATAACTGTAAGCTACTTCAGTAGCAATAATTCAGCCCCCCCTTAGGCTCTGGAAAATAACTACCTCTTTGTTTTTGTCTGCTCTCTATGTATTAAAGAGATAATTACTTCTTGATGATACCTGCATTCAATTATATCACTTTATAAGCCCAGCACCTGAACCTTGCTTGTTCAAAAGGATGTCTTACAAAGTGCCTATAATTACTGCTAATGAAGAAATGCGAGCCTGTCTTCCCATCATGCACTTCCTGTGCACTTGTAAATTTGCCTCCTACCTCTTGTCTCAAAGATGCTTCTGTACTCTCCTAACTTTTGTAGAATATACAGCCAATTGTAACTTTTGCTTATTCCTACATAAAACTTGTTTTTGTCGTTTGAAAGGCAAATTTTCACAACTTAAGATAATATTTTTGAAAAAGAAATCTGAAAGTCGTTGGAAACGAAACATAAACTTAACAAAAACTTCTGAAAAGAGGACACAAATTTAATTTGACCTTTAAACTTATTACTTGGACATATTTAACATTTAATGATTAGCCAAAGCAAAACTTGTTAGATTTTGAAAATGCCATGTTTGAGTTATTGTGGAGCTCAATTTCCTATGTGGGTCACAGAATGTCCTTGTCAATAGCATGGTAACCCGAGCTAAATGTCTTGCCTGTATAGACCTTTATCCATTTAATAATGTCTTTCATGAGACATATTCAAAATTAATGTGGTATACAGTCAACTAAACAGTATTCCATACAAATGTCTTACAGCGGAAACACAGCCAAATGCGTACCGAAGCGCGGCTTATCAGCCAGGGAGGGAGGCTCCCGTGTACTCTGTAACATTTAGCCTTTGGCCCAACTACAACTTTATAAAATGCCTGGATTGTTTGTTTTCTGCTTGAATTTGAGAGCAGAGGAGGTAAGAATAATATCTTACATGTCTCAGGCTTTTAGAAGGTTAAATGAAGGGATACACGGGACCGCCATGGTTGTGTTGATTTTGACCTGGAGTTACACGGCCAAAAATACAGCTATTTCAAAATTAACGAAATTTCCGCTTTATGCAATGTAAACTGACTAAAAAGTGCAAAAATTAATTTTAAGATAAGTATTTCAGAAATAGACTCATCTATATTTAGTTTTCATCTGTTTTCTTACTAAACAGACACGTTTAAAGATGAAGACTAGAGATACAAATTTTGACATGATGGAAGCTCTACAAAATACCAAGAACATGTTCAAAAGCTACATGACTATTTTCCCGTTTCAAATCATTGTAAAGAATTCCTTTCTGTTTAGGGATAAAAACATGACTATGACATACATCTATAGCATTTACAATAAATGCAATAACTGAATCTTTAGAATGCGTTTTGCAATGTTCAGTTGCCTTCTATCAAACGAAAACACCGTTTTCAACATCTAAGATCAAAATCCCTTTTTAGAAAAACAGCCCCAAAGATAGGTCGATATGTTAGGTGGCATGTTGAACTCTCGCCCCTCAGTTAAACGAATATTTGGTGAGACGATGTCCGTCGTCCGGGATACGAACCCGAAATCGGCACAATTCATGGAAATTTCACGCCGCAAATGAAGCCAATAAAGTCGCGAGGGAAGGGGACGGTTGCTGATACTCAAGTTTGTTTGAAGGGTCAAGCTACACATTTTCTTCGTACCTGTACGTGAACATTTAAAATAATACTGTGACGTCAAACCACTGTTTTCGTCATATGAAATCTACTCTAGCAGCAAATGCATTATAATGCTGCACTGCAGCAGAGCTAATCAGTTGCGTCAGAGCTGCTGAAGTAGAATCTGGTAATTTCAGAATTCTTCTGAGACGTACAAGGTGACGTGAAACGGATATCTTTACATCGCTGTTTTGACTCATTATTCCCACTTGTACAAGAGACACAAATTATGTGTTCTCTTACGTCTTAGTCGCTTCAAAGTGCAAATCAATCCTCAAGTAATGATCTCTTGAAGGTTATCATTAACTCGTCTTCATATCTGAACGGCCTTGTCATTGGCGGATCTAGGGGGCGCAGGAGGCGTGCGCCCCCCCCCACACGGCCAAAATTTTCTTCATTTTCATGCAGTTTTTCTCGATTTTTGGGAGAAAATAGGTAAAAATTGGGTTGGCGCCCCCCCTATGGTCCGGACGCCCCCCCCCCATACGGGAAATCCTGGATCCGCCAATGTGAAGGTTATCATTAACTCGTCTTCATATCTGAACGGCCTTGTACACTGAGAAATTTGAGGCAGATGCACATATATGAGTTAAAATTAAGGGGATGGACGTGGCACTGGCTTGGCCTGCCTGATAACACCCCTGTACAGTGTGCATGTTATTTTTCGCCCGATTATTCATATGATGTATCGCTTTGCAGTAATCCATGAATGCAAGAAATATGTTTATGTCTGCATAAATCCTCCCCCGCATATCTACACTTACTGATTATAACGATATTGAAATCTCGCTGAATCTTCTATGTCTAATGCCTTTTGAACCATATGAAACCATATGAGAGGAAAAATGTGTCAAATTATGCAATTTACAAATTCATATATGGATTGATACGGTGATACAAATGTTAATAATCTATTGATACGAGTCGAACATATGTTGAACAACAGCTGGGAATAAATCATTCGTAATTTGAATGGATATAAAAAGATCTAAGCAATATATCTATATAGGATTATATGGTAAAACCATTATATCCGCAAATAACATTGTAATTAGGAATTCATCCGTCAAAAAAATATGGCAATTGCATTGTGTGTTGTTCTCTATGATCTGTCATGTTTTATCAGTAAATACACAGGGGTGATGTAGGTAAAGTGGGACAGGTAAAATGATAGCAAAATTACCTGACCAGAAACTGTGATTCCAATTACTTACTTAATCACCTATGAAATTGATACATTTTATGCTGAATTGTGGAGACGTTTTCTGAATAATTATTGCGAAAATGGATATTCCGTGTCTGTTGCTTGAAATAATTATGAAATTAACTCGTTTTGTATGTTGTTGCCAAAATAATCAAGAGCAATACCCCACGTGCACATGACACAATTCTGCTTATGTTACCGATTCTCTGCTATTCGAATTTGTAGGTAAATTTTTAGATCAGAGGACAAAATGTTTGTTCATGGCTCATCATTTTGGAAATATTCGGTGCTTTTTAGTCTAGTGAAAGGCACAGCGTAAGATTGTATTGTGCACAAAATGAAATAAGTTTTCAGAAGCTGATTAGTAATACAAAATGTTCAAGTATTGGGTATAGTCATTCAGCCACAAAGAGAGGCAATATTTCATAGTTCTTCTTCATCGTAGTTCAATAGCTCGAAAGCTGACTGCAGTTTTATTCAGATATTTGCCAGCTAGTGCAGATGATGATGATATCGCGGGGTATCTTATGTGCAGATGGCGAGTCTTATATTATGCAGCACTCATATATTCAATCAGGCGAGACTATAATGAAGTTTGAGAGCGAATCATCGCCTTTATGAGAGCACCGCAATGCAATCAAACCGAGCAATGATTCTATTACAGGGGACAGGGGGCTGCGGAGGACCCCCTCCACCTCCACCCAGTAGCGGTTACAGGGAGAAGCTAGCCCAGGCCACTTAGCCCTTCTGTCCCCCTCTCAATTTCCCCTCTAGCCATGGCACATTCAAATTGCAATATATAAAAACCCTACCCAAGCCAATAAAGCCAGAATCATCTAGAATTATTATCCGAAAGGTCAGAGTTGTTAGAGGTTCCATCTAAATCGTAGCTTCAAAACGGCAATCGTTTCACAGCGGAAATGAGAACGTTGCGAATTGCACGCTGAAACGTGTGCACTAGACTGGTCCATTGTACTTGTCCGTCTTTTTCTTAGCTGGGCATTATGCAAAATAGGCTGAGAATCGGTCTAATTATTCCTCCCACAGAGCAATTTTTAATACACCTCCCTCTCTAATGAAACGAATAAATTGCTTTCTTTTTTATTTGCTGCAGTGCCATTTTGAACTGCACCAGCTCTTTAATTGAAAAGGGATTCTGTGTAATCTGAATTCACGATTGTTTTTCTGCAACATCTTTCATTATTGTCATTAAAATTTCAAGCTAAAATTTTCCAATTAATTTATCATTTCAGATGGGTCAAATAATATTCTACTGGAAACATTGAAATTTATGGTGAGAACATGAATACATAGATAGATAGTCCTGGAACGTTACAGGAATAAAACATCTTTTATGGAAGAGAAAATAAATTCATCTACAATACCTTGTTTGTGCTGAAAAAAGTCTGGGACCCCGGGTGGGGATCGAACCCA
>JBCAUI010104098.1:0-19000 GCA_038406195.1 Haplosyllis anthogorgicola
GTTTCTGTGGGCAATCCTTAGCATAGTGTCCAAACTCGTAGCACTTGAAGCACTTGTCTTTATCTCTATTGACAGGTCAAGATGATGACCTTGACCTTCTCACGACTAGACTCTTGTCATATGTGCGTCCTCTTCTGTCATCAGTTGACCAACTTTTGGCCCTAGCACGTGGCGGTGATCTGCTGGCATCTCCGGGAAATGAATGACTCCGGTTACGGGACTGGTTCCTTTGATCCCTCCGCTCTCGGCTGGATCTCATCTTGTCACGGCCTTTTGTCATGTTAGGCTTAAACAGTTTTTGTGGCTTTGATCCAATATAATGTCGTCCTTTGTAGTTTGGGTTATAATTAAACTGTCTGGGATGTTTATCTGTTAACTTCGATACTGCATCTGTCAGCTTATCCAGTGAATCTTCTAAGACGTTCATGTTATAAAACTGGACTCTCCTGTTCTTTGTGTCAACATTGGAGAAAGTAAAAAGAGAATCATCCATCATGGAGAAAGGTGTTGATCCTGTGGTGGAGGGCAGTAGAAGGGGTAGTGGAAGTAGGTTTTTTGTTCGCAGCATGTAATCGCCTGATTGCTTGGATCAGATGGTCCTTATCCTCTATTGCACATAAGACAGAGGCATGTTCAGGGAAACATGATCTAATCTGTTCCACTGTGGTTAGATCTGGGAAATGTAAAAGCTCAGCCAGGGATTCTATATCTGTTACAATGTCATCAATATCCCTGTCAGGTTCACAGGTCAAGGTGAGCCATTTGGCATACCATTCATCATATGATTGTCCGTAAACGCAAAACCTGGCACAAAATTGGTTCATTAAATCATCCCAATTTGCGGGCAAGGTAATTTTTCCGTACCATTCACAGGCTTTTCTATTTAAACAGTGCTTGAACTCATGTGTTCTCGTATTATCCGGTATCTGAGCATCTTGCATGTAATCAAGGGCCTTTTTTCTAAAGGTGAGAGGATTTTCACCTTTTTCTCCATTTTCATTGTTACTTTGCTACAAAATGCATTGGCTAGTATTTGGACTAAGAGGACTTAAAGGTCAGGGCCAGGAGCCGCTGGGGCTGGTCCTGGGGGTCTGGTGTTGCTGGGGCTGCTGGTGGAGCAGCAGGAGGCACTGCAGGTGGTGCAGCTGGGGGTGCTGCAGGTGGGGCAGTGGGAGGTGCAGCTGGGACTGCAGCTGCAGCTCCTAAAAGTGGTGGTAATGGTGGTGGTGCTGGGGGCATGGGTCCTCCTCCAGGTGGGGGTGCAGCCATATCTATTAAACGCTGTGTGTTTTCTAAGCAGGTTTGATATGACGAGATTTGTTATTGAGTTCGTTTAACTGGGCCTATCAAGGGTAGGTCCAGTAAGCTTGGTATGTATGTGTTAGCAATCCTTGGTAGGTTAATAGGTGCAGGTCTGCAGGGTTCAAACAAGGGCCTGTCGGACTTGTATTAGGGGTGTCTTTTGCTGTATACTTTTAAGGTTTGTGTACCCTTTTCACTAATTGATTTGTGTGTTTTTAACAAGCAAGTACAGCAACCACAAAAGGTGCAAGAATTGGTTTTGGGTTCCGAATTGGGGGCAGGGGGTCCACAACAGAATCCGGGTTGCCGCCGAAGGCCAAGGGGTTGTTACCAGAGGTTGTAGGGTTGTTGGCAAGGTCCAAAGGGTTGTCAACAGGGTCTGAAGGGTTGTCAACAGGGTCTGAAGGGTTGTCAACAGGGTCTGAAGGGTTGTTGACAGGGTCTGAAGGGTTGTCAACAGGGTCTGAAGGGTTGTTGACAAGGTCTGAATGATATGGGTGTACCTTTTGTACTTGAATTTTATTATTCTGCCTTTTTGTGGCTAGTCTAATGAGTGGGCATACTCTACATAAATACTGTGGTGCTTGTAACAGGCTTTTACTCCAGGTTTCAACTTGGGAATTTTGCTTGTAACTGGGTGCCAAAAAGGGTACCTGGATATTTGTGAAGAATAAAGATTTTCTTCTGACTCAGGAAATTGTTCTAGTTCTTCTTGACTGACACCTAAAATTACTGTATCATCTACTTGGTCTCTTTGTGTAGGGAGGGCAGTGCCCAAACTAAAATAAATTAATGTTTTAGAGGGTAAAAGTTTGGGATCCCAGACGAGCTCCCATGTTATAAATTTATGGGTTCAATCTTGATCACTACTCTTCCTTAATAATATAAAAGAGACCAACAATAATTTCATTTACTATAACATTCAGTTTATTACTTAATACAGGTCAACAGTATAGAATTACAGTCATTTACTTACTGTGTCAGAGCCTGGGCCATGGCCATACAAAGCTTATCCTATCTTTAGACCTTTTAGGGAATCTGAGAGTACACTGAGAAAATTTTAAAAATAGCACTGCCTTATATAGACACAGATAAATTATGCTTGGCTGTTGTAGCCAATGATCTGTAGCCTGAATACATTAGGCAGCTTCATATGGTCATTCATGCTTCAGCTCTGGCACTGTTCACATCTCATACAGGATAAAGCAAATGTGTAGTAAATAGTTTATTTCCTTTAAAGAACTGACAATAAATAGGCTAAAATGTATATGTCACGGTTCCGCACACCATCTTTGGTGGGTTCTTCCGTAAATTCTTGTGGGCGACCGCTCCGGTCTTCCACCCTTGGTGTGACCGCTCCCAGGGGGGCGGCTGCCTTCTAACCAATTGCCAGTGCGCATGTGTCATGGCTGTGACCTCACCATACGAACGTTCTACGAGGCTTTACGTCACGATTCGAGCATTCCTATGATGACGTCACCAACATGAAGTCATTACCAGCCCTCCACGGGGGTATTTAAGAATGTGTAACCCCATTAACGGGGACACATCTGTCCTTGTGTCCTTCAGGTTAACTCGTGCATCTTCCCAGCCGTCCATCTCACGAGACGTTTCGAAGTCTATTCAATTGTTGTTTTCAGTCATTAGTAGCATTCAACCCAGTGCCTGTTGGCCTGGGTCCTTTAGTTAGCAGTTATTTGTTGTGCCACATGCCGTGTCGGGCGGCTCGATAAAGCCTCAAAGTAAGCATAACGTGGCTGGGTCACCGCCTATTGGACTTCAGCTGGTGCCCAGAGATAAGGGAAGTGATCTTCCCGACCGAGACCGAAGCGGAGAACCTCCTAGTTTGGTGAGGGCGGCTCCCGCCTTGACATATACAACAGGAGAAACATAAAACTAGGAAAATATTATTTAGGAGCTGTTGTCCATATGTTAACCAGTTAATTGTTAATTGCAGGTTCACAGATTATTGTTCGCAGCAATAGGTACAGAGAAGTCGGATAAACTACTGGGAAATAAGGATCTACAGACACTCGCTGAACACATCAACACAAAACATAGGGTAAGTTTCCTGTAAATGAGATGAATTAAAACCAGCTGATATACCACAAATGTGGAATAATTACTTGACAAGTAAAAGTTTTACAATTGGCGTGAAAATTTTTTAAGTGATTACACTTGTTGCAGGCAGCTCAACACGCACAGAAGGACTCTCTTGAGTTGTTTCAGGCACTTTATTTCATGGATAAAGAAGCCAAAAATGAAATATCACTGGCTGATGCAGTCGTATGTCAAATTAGAGCCAATGGACTACTAGTTTTTGTGCCCAGGTAATCGTCCTTTGTGTTTCTTATGTGAGAATTTGCAGAGACGGATGTTATTTCACACTTTGTAACTTGCCCACAGAATTCAGTCAATTTATTATGTTTTACAAACTCAGATATGGGATTAAGGGAGCCGTTTACCTAAAGAGTAAAGACGGTCAAGTCCTTTATATTGCATCAGATAGTCACCCAGAATGGAGTAGTGGAAAGTTATCCGTGTCTGACACGTCGGTTACGGTGAACAGTTTGCTTGGTTCACATACGTACAGGCTGTTTGATCACATAACGGTAAGTACACTCGTCCCCAGATATATCGATGTAGAGATGACCCTCAATCATATCCCAACAAAAAGTAAAATTTGAAAAAAATATCGATATAAGCGGAGAAGAGTATCGATATAAACGGGGAAATTAACATTAGGGTCAATGGAAGATATTTGGCACAGAAAAAAATATCGAAATAAGCGGGATATCGATATAAGCGATATCGATATATCCGTGGACGAGTGTATACATTCATTCACAAGTAAACTAAATTGTATCAATACTCAGTTTCAGAGTGCCAATTTTAAAATGCAAATTTATACTTGTAGGTGAGTATCTCTGTTCAACAGCTACATGCGCACCCATGTGCACTGAAACTTGACTTGGTGTTGAATAAACCTTACGTATCTGAAGACAATACCACCGACAGTAAATCAACAAAATCAAGTATTATCAGGGTATGTATCGATAGACTGACCATTTCTTGGGTTTTAGACTCATTTAAAGCGATGTTGGTTGTGGTACCGTATTACTAAGTTTACTTTCCCTATGGGCTGTAATCAAAATTATATGTGTGGATATGCCATACAGATGTTACTAAGTTGGCACGTGTCACTTTATTTAATAAGCAACAAACCTTGTTTTATTCAGGTTGTACGAGATGCCACTGAGGAACAAACTAATGAATTAAATCTAGTAGATCTGGGAGAAAATTTTGCCAAGTTAAAAAAGAAATACGGACAGTCTCCGAAAGGGGCTTCGCTGTACACTTTATTCCAGCATTTCCATCACATTGCCCTACTGGAAAATCCAGGGGTGGATGTATAAATGAAATTCAAATGTTTTAGATGTCAAATTTGTAGAAATGCCCAATGCAAAATTTAAATTATATAGAGTAATTTGATGTCAAGAACTGAAGGTTACATTCCACGGGCAGACGATGTAAGCATTTAATTAAATATTTAAATATGTAATTTAGCAATAATAGAGTGCTTTCTGGACAAATGTGTACAGTCCTAGTCTACATCTACAATTTGTACAGGTACAAAATAGCCGCACTACAAGGTTTTTAAATCACCTAATTACCAAGGTAATTGTAATTCACAAGAACTTTTGTAAAAGTCTATCCCCAGAAATAAATAAGAAGTAAAAACTATTGTTGACGTTTTGCGTTTTATTTATCATGTAATCAATTCATCTATGGAAGAGATTTCCTTACGATGTCTTACAATCACAGGTAATTAATCAACTGGCATAAAGACACTTTAATATATCTACTCATCTTCAGTAGAAAAATTATTCTTTTGAATACACCACAAAAATAGAAAATGATATCCCGCACTCTAATAATTTGGCATCTTACACACTGCGTATCAATATTCACTTATGATGTATAATCTCGAGCATTATGCTATTTCACTAAACTGAGAATTATCACAAGAGAACAATTGCGTGGGATCTGATTATGTAACCGGAATGGCATAGGATATGTGACGTCATACTTTAAACTTGTAGTATGGATACTGGATACGTGTGAGCAACTGCGCAATTTTCCAATCGGTTCAGTACGAATTGCACAGTGTGTAAATTCCTGGATTCAGTTTTTCTACCCAATAGTTCCATGTTTGTACAAATGCAAACAGCGTGTCAATACCTGACAACTAAGATACACTATTTACCAATCAATATAAATATAATCACAATACATATGAGTAATCCCGTAAAATTATACGCTCACACCTTACCAGAATACAAAGTCCGTTTTCCTGAACACAAGGAAGTCTTCAAAGTACGCAACTTTGTACATTGGATGTGTGATTGTGTAAAGTATGTAAGAAAGTAAACGGTTATCACAGTGCTAGTCAACAAAATATTCACCTCTACAAGTTCCTGTACAATCGTAAAAAGAGATCATTTAATCGAGAACGTAAATCCTTGTTACTCTACAAGTCTAAGTCATTTCGTAAGTTCTTATTTTTCTATTCACTGTTTTTTTTTCTCACCAAATAATAACGACAGCCACAGATTTCGTTAATAAATACATAACATACGATATATACATCTCGTCATTGATCATTAAGTTATATCAATCGAATATATTATAATTCTTATTGCATCTAATTACATAGAATTCAAATAATTTCACTGTGTTGATATGTGACAATAATTACTAACATTCAGTAACATTAAATAATTAATTACTCAATACACAAATTCATTTAAATAAAGTTCAACGTTCATAAAAATTTTCAGCTTTTAGCCTGCGTAATGCTTTTCAAAATTTCCCACGTAACTGAAAGACTCTAAATAATTTCGTTGCATGAGTGCCCACCGCACATCGTAGCTTACAACATTTTAGTGTCGTTTTACAATATGTTCTCTAAACAGTAAATATGACAATTTTCTAACAGTTCTAATGCTGCATACGTAAAGTTGTTAACTGCCTGTGTCATGTGCAAATGAGGGAAAATGTTATATCCGAAAACATGTCCCATGCAATATCTGCTGTAGTTACGTTTGCATGGTAACTACTTGCATACTAAAAACTCATGAATCACAGAATTACTAGTTTGGCAATGCTGCTCCAATAGTTACTTTGCACAACAGCCTAATTGGTGTTAAAATACTTGATACAAGTTTTTAACAGTTGGGTATATGTAACATTCATCGTATATTAATTACATCATTATTGCATATGTTTTTTAAGGTCCTTCCTTTACAATAAACAATTCGATTTCCTAAAATTTGTAAGGTTCTGTAACGCATAACAGATAACATGTATAAAGGATTGAATCGTAACAGGTTTTAAATTGCGAAATTATAACTTTGTTATGTGAAATAACAGGGATAACATCCACATGTACTGTAACTTTTGCTTGGGTTTCGTAAAAAAAATATGAAAAAAATAAACCAATGCTAGAAATAATTGCCTTTATCTTATGTTGACACGGGATTGTGTAATGTACAACGCGATTACCACAAATGTCTGATTGCCGCACATACACAAGGGCCAAGTTTTTAACAATGCTGTTTGAGTTAAAACGGTCATTCTAAGCACAAATAATTTGGTATCTCTACAAAGCTATCCAAAAGCTTAATGTGTCATTTTTTAATATCGACTTACACTTTTCTAATGCCGCAATTAAACTTTAAATTATTGAAGTAGTCTTCTTCAAACGAAGCGTGACCCGTGACCAAAATAGGGGTGCAAGATAACGTGCACCAAATAAGACATTATGGAACCCACGTTTGAGAAATTCAGCTATGGTAAAGCCAAATCCTTTCACGTAAAACAAAGTAAAATTACAAGTGACATGTAAACTTAAAAGTAAATAGCATTTAATTTTAGGAAGAGCACCATCAGCTGATTTGAAGTCTCTAGGGTGTACATCTATGCATAAGCATGCATGCATTTTCATTGTATTTCAACTTTTTTACCTACTTTGTTACTATTCAGAAATTATTGCTGTACGTACCATTTGCACAAGCATGTTTGAGGGGGACAAACAAAATCAACATAAAATAAAATTATTTCAAATTACCTATTTTTAACTGCAATTTCCTAACATATAATTTTAGCAAGATGTTTCATTCCCCTTCTGTGAGGTGTCTTCCAGAGTTGAGGACCTTTGTGGGAAGTTGAACTTGCCAACTGCTGGCGGGGAAACGCTGCCACTTTTGCCAGATTTGAAGTAGATTTCTCTCTCAAGGGAACCGCCAAGTCGGTTAATGTTTGGCTCGGAATTGCCCCTGCTGATCTGGGGAAATCCATCGTCTTCGCTTTCTGTGCCTGTTCGCGTCCGCATCGGCAGGTCTTCATCACTATGGAACTCTGGTGGGCGATTTTCCAACTGATCCTCATCGCTCTCCAGCTCCTGTATAACATGCCTCGCGATGTCACTCAGACTCTCGCTCTCCGTGAGTGAGATCTGCCTCATCCTTTTCATGATCATCAGTTCCATTTGCTCATGCTCCGCATCTTCCGCCATGCGCAGCTGCTCAAGCTCCGACTGAATCACATCTTTTCCAGGAAAACCTTTCTTGGTGTACAAATCTACGTCTACGTCCAGACTTCTAAAGAAGCTACCTTTTGGCGTAGTTGGACTCGTGCTTGGGCTGCTGTAGTTGAGCCCTGTAGTGTCGATTTCGTCTGTGATAGTAGTGTAATCAGACCGGTTGGGAGTAACAATGGGGTTGATTTGGTTGAGCACTGCGCTTGATGGAATGTTTGGTAAGGACGTGGGAGGCATAGCCACCTGCAGGAATCCTGCTGGTTGAGGAATATTTACTGGTGGCGAGCTCTGTCTTCTGCCTGGGCGCACAACAGGATCATCGGCATTTTGAAGTGGAGTACTCTGCCGCTTTGAGTAGTCAGTGCCACCATCTGCCAGCAGGGCTTTCGTCGGTGGTATTGGGCTAGGTTCTTTGGATGGTGGATCACTGAACGTAACTCGTCCACCTTTACTTCGCTTTTGAGTTTTCTTTGGCGTTTCTGCTTCTTTCAGCTTTGCTATTGCCTTCATTTTTCTACGGTTATACAAATCAGATGTGAGGCCAATGCTTTCTTTCCTCTTTCCTCTACCACCAAGACTGGTTTTGCTATCCCGGCGTCCCGAAGGCTTAGGTATGTTAAAGTCAGAAGCCTGGTAGTTGATGTTATATCCTGCGTGTACAACAGCAAACTCTGATGAACCAGGAGCTGCAATTGTAACTGCTCGTTGAAATGGTGGCCTTCGCCGTCCACTGTAATCAGTGAAAGGTCCCAGCCTATCTTCGTTCATTTTACGTCTTGGTTTCCTTGGTGATGAAGCATAGGGCACAGCCTCACCAAACATTGCACCCATGGATGTCTGTGTGTGTGGCGGAGTTGGAGAAAAGCTCTCTGAACTTTCAGTGGAAAACTGTTTGGGAGGTAAAAGTTGTTGTGCAGCTATAATCTACAAATGCATAAAACAAAGGAAATTATTATCACGTAACTATCGTACAGAATATCTTCTATTAAAATCAATGATAACGAATGGATCTATTTCCAAAATAGTAACAGCAGAAGAATTAAACTGATACCGAAATTGCATGAAAGCTTTCCTCCTACAGTCCTATTCGGATAGTTTTATGCTTGGGAAATCTCAATTGCAAAATTAAGTATATATAAAAAACTATACCTGTTGCATGGAAAAGAGGGATTCAGAGGTTTGCAGCACAATTTCCTCCAACTTGGCGAGTCTAAAATCTACCGTCTGCATCGACAGTTTCATTGCGTTCTCCTTCTGGTTAATATCGTCCATACGCAACGACATATTCTCAACTCTACAAGAAAAACAATGTAACAAATAAGGTTCTTTTATTCAATATGCAGATGACCATATTGTTCTGCATGTGAGAGACATTGTTAACTTATTTAAGCAGTTGTTATCAATTTCAGTACGAGCAAAACAGAGTAAATGGACGGGATACCTTTCTGCCGTGAGGCGAATTCTTTCATCGGATGACGTGGCAAATCTCTGATCCTTTTCTCTGAAGTAATCCTCAACACATTCCTCCTCAAAGTCATGCAAGTGTTCCACATCTTCTCCACTCAAAAATAATTCTGCAAAAAAAAATTTAAAAGAAAATAGCTTTTTGTATCACAGCTAAAGAGACTCAAGGCAGAGGGATACCAGTATCGCCACCTGAGTAGTCACTTGTAATAATGCAGTGATAATGATATCGGTGAATCACAATTGCACAATAAAGTAGAATCTGCATCGGGCGAACTACCCATAATTCATGGAAAAAAGTACGTGAATGACGGTAAGTTCGCCCAATGGAGTACAAAATACTAAGTAAAATCATTTTGGTGATTAAAAAACAGTACGTGGATGAGAGTTGTTCGCCCAATGGATAGTACGTCCAATGCAGATTTTACCTGTAATGTTTACTACATTTTCAAATTCAATAACATTCACGGTTGAAGTCTTTCTACCAATATTAAGAGTAAAATCTTACTTAGACCATTGTCGAGGTATTCTCTCTTGCCCCTGCAGCGACGGATACACGATTTGATAAGTAAGTAAATATGGCATATAAATATTACAGGTGGCGGGAGGATGGGCTTCGACTCGTATTCAATGACTAGATTGTAACGTAAGAACTTCCACACTTGCGTTGATATTGCGTTGATCTGAACAAAAGTATTGCTGAAAAACAGAAAAGTAAGAAATAAGTACAACAATGTCATGTGTGTGAATTATGCCCTGTTGTTGTTCGACTGTGAATTGTTATTTATCTGCAAGTACTTAAACCATTTCAATGCACTATTCACTTACTTGAATACAGCAATGAGTAAATTGATGAGAAGTATGTTAGCAACGATCAGGTAGATGGACATGATGGCTGGCGTAATCCACTGTCCTGGAACACATGCTGTCTCATTCACACCGCCACAAGGTGCTAAAATATAATCATTAAAATATTCCGACTGCTTAAACCAATTAAAAGAGATTTTAGTAATCACAATCCAATGTGGTTCAGATAAATACAATACAAGATATACAGTTTGTCTATTAGAAACACGATTCAATGACTTCCACTTCTCTGGATGTCGGCTATATTACTTTTATTCACTGGAAGTTATTTTATTCTTGGATCCGAGGGGTTACTTTAACGACTGAAATCACTTACGATCAATATCATCAGCATACACCTCGCCATAAATCATGAAATAAGGCATAAGGAAGACATCTCTCGCAAGGCTCCATGCAGGCTCCTCGTCGGGGTAGCGGATTGCCTGTCTCGACACACCAAAACTCATCAACACAACCAGTAATATCACAATGAAGTATATCATGTCTTTGACCTGAAAGTGCAAGAACAATCATCGAAAATTCTCCATGAATGATCCATGTTAGCGTCCATTTAATGATCCATTTAAAGTTGTTCTGTAAGGATGTCTAATAAATATCATAACACACACAAGCTTCTTTATATAAAACATGATATTTCTTACCATTTTACCGATCATCATGACGTAAGGACCCAGGTACTTGTTGACACTGAATATATCAAGTATTCTCACATACCAAAATATAATGTCTACACAGTAAAATACCCTGCCTGAACCTAAATATAAAGATACATTGCGTTTACATCTCGTAATATTTGCACTAAAATATTCCAGCAATTAAATCAAGCAAGTGAGTTAGCAATTGATTACTGTATAATTTATCGTACAACATGCGTGATGAAATCCGAACCTTGAGTATCTGGATTGAGACGGACGACGACACCTATCATGAAGATAAGTATAGCCACAGCTACACAAACGTTCCACATTTCTGAGAAGTGAACAATCACTTTCTGGCTGAATTTCTTTGGCTCCGAACACACAATCTGCAACAATTTTTAACACTTCGGTGATATTCTCACAATACAAAATGAAATGAGAGCACGGACACAGGAGGAGTCCACAAGGGTTTAGCACAATTAGACAACAGGTTTCAATGCATTTCCCCAAGCTATGCAGATTTAAAATGGCAAACTTACTTGTAAACAAGCCAGCAAAACAGATGATTTACTTTCAAATTTCAGTAATAAATGATCTTCTAAAGGCTTTCTTACCTCCCTAACGATTTCGATGCCCATGGTGAATATGTAACAGATGACGTATAACTCCTGCCATGACGGCACACGATGCATGCGTACCAACACCACATAGGTGAATATCATCATAAATGCTATGTAGCCAAGCTGTAACGGAGAATGGGTTTCAGCATAGAAGATGTATTTCAATGACGATAATTCCGTGGGATATGTCTTTAATTCATTTAATACAATTCTGCATTTTTGCTTGTTACGCTTAACTATTTAGTCAAATCAGTGTGAAAAGTCCACCCTTACCGTATGGGCCCAGAATTTGGTGACCGGGGCTGTGTAAAACTCGTAGATCTTTTTTCCGAGTCGCAGAGAGCTGTTCTTCTTTCTGAATGTGATGTCAAATGTCAAAATATTTCCATTTGGCACCGTCGGTTGTTTGAGCAAATCTTCTTCTTGTAAGGCTGCTGGCTGTTAGCAAATATGAGAATATTGTCATTTGACCGCATTATGATTGACTAATCCAGAGATTAAAAATTACTGTACGAAACCAAGTTTGATCGATTGTAAAATGTCGTGAAATTAGAGCACCACACATATAAAACAAAACTATGAAAAATCAACTGAAATGTTTCTAATCTGTGACTGTATTATCATGCAAGTATACTTTTGTTTAATATGTCTATTGTGCGTCCAAATTACTCTAAGCTTTAAAGCCGCTTTACAGTACGCTATGTAACATAAATTAGTAAAACTGCGGAAAATGTTCCATTTTCACGAGTGTACAAAATCACAAAAATTATCGAACAAAATTTAACAGGTCACAAACTTTTTACAAGGATACTGTGCTCGAAAGGTTACAATTTCCAAATTTGAAAGGATCAAACATTTTATTGCAGAAAAAAAGGATCAAAACAAAGGATAAGGCAACTGAAGATACATATGTACAGAATCACAAAAAATAACAGACAAAATTTAACTGGTCACAACTTTTTTACAATGATACTGTGCTCAAAAGATTACAATTTCAAAATTTTGAAGGACCGAACATTTTACTTCGGTAAAAAATCAAAACAAAGAAGAAGGTAACCAAAGATGACAACATGCAGTAAACTAAGTTTTCACTATTTGAAAATATATTTGGAATAAGAGCTCATCGAATGAGACCCTGTGCATTAAATGGGATTCTCAAATTTGTTGGTTTGTTAGAAGCACTGTTTTCAGTCCTGTCCGACTGTTTTGAATGTAACTTTAGGATTTCATAAGCTGCCCAACCAGACCCATGTTTGAGAATTTATTCTACAACTATAACTACTTGTTTTACTAACTTCATGTTAAATGTCGAACAATTCCAATCTAGTTAAAGAATAAATTCTAAAACGTTCAAGGTGAATGTCACTATGACGGTCTACAACACTATGATACTGTACAATGCATTGTGTATTTACCATTACCGCTACCCATCAAGTGTACATACGACCACCAAATAACGACATCTAGAGCCATCCAGATTAGTATAAATATGATAGAATACCCTTGGAGAATTCATTGCAAGACCTGCAAGACCTACAGCGATAGAATGGTTTTCGCCTTCATCCTCGTCCGTCGAGTCGAACGATAAGTCGGAGTCGCTGTCCTCCAGCTCCTGGATGTGTTCCTCCACCGTCTGAGGCATCAACTGCAGCTCCTCCTTACTCTTGAACTCCAGGAAAAGAATCGATGGAGGTATCATGATTCCGAGAACTACCTATAAAAAGAGCATAAAATAAAAAAAGTACTCGTACCAAAAATGAATAAATTCTATTTGTTTAGCTTTTCTTTCCCAATTCTTGCTGGTGGAAAGTTCTTAACTATTTTTTGGCCACTGGTACCCTTCTTCTGGAGGAATCTGACTTTGGATTTTAAAGGCACGGATTTTCTAGCCATCTCACATATTTACATAAAAACAAAGTAACTTCATTTTAAAACCTCCCAAACGATCTGGCTATGGCATATCAAATTGCCCCCGTTTCTGCAATGTCGGATGTCTTCACTTATGTAAAATCTCTTATCAATGCACTTCTATTTATGAAACCTACTTTGGCAGTGGTATATTTTCTCATTCGTAGACCACCCATCCACATCTCAGTCAGCAGAATTTGGCAGCATGTGTGTGCAATGAACTCTCGATGGCTTGCCGATACAGCCAAGCTCAAGCATGTTTGGTCCGACCAGTTCTGTAGTTCGTACGTGAGTAACTGTTGCGTTAGATCGTCGTCCGTTTTGTAGCTGTGTTCTAGCAGGTCGTACGCCAACATTGCGAACTCACTAAAGAAAAAGATGCGCGTACAAATACATGTTATGACACTTTAAGCCGCTTAACATTTGTGTATTCTTTGTGTGTAACTGTCTGCCTTATGTAAATAGTTCCAGTACACTTACTTAGCATATCTTCCCAGCTCCTCAGAAATATCCATCTCTAGTTCATCTTGTGCTGCTTCATGTGCCATGCTCTTGTAAAGCTTGGTTGCTATTAATGCCTAGAAGTAAATAATGCAAGTGTTATGTGCGTATCCTCACCAAACAAAACATATTTTGTTGAAGATGAAACTTGTTTGTTCTTTCGGCCCTTTTGATAATTTAACATTTACCTTGGCCAATGCTTCTTCCCCATGTTGCCACATAAACTTCGCCATACGCTGTCTCTTCATCAATACGGCCCAGACCACCAATTCATTGAACGGATATTTGAAAACTTCTTGGAACATCGCACTGTCTACGGGCAGTGGTATGTCGGGTATGATGTTACTCACATGGTGGCCCTACAAATTTACAAACTATTACTTCTCCAAGTTCAAATAAAATTGCCTGCAATGTGCAACAATACATTTTTACTCACATTTGAAATTCGCATTGTAAATTTAATGGTTGCACTCGTATTAAAAATCTGTTATAAACCTAAAAAAACATTTAGAAATGTTCCAGTACACTGTTTTAACACCAAAAAAGTAACAGAACGATTTATGTGCAAAAAATCTGAAAATATTACATATATGCAAGTGTATTACAAGTCACATGTTATTTTTCAAGGAACAAAACTCATTCAAAAGTGTTCGTAGTTAAAAAGTGGCATTCACAGGATGTGTACATATCATTAAGTGCAGTTCGTCATTTTTCTTATTTTTGGTTGTATAATATAACAATTATCAAAGCTAATAACAGACTCGTAGCAAACTCAAGAACACCATGTCTTATAACAACGGATCTTACATGTTATAGTCTTCCTTTCTCTAAGTAATATGTACTGTACAATTCCATATCATTGCTTACAATATCCGACTCTGTATCTTGCAAAAAAATATACTGAATTCACTGAACTGTAACCAAGATCTTGGAACAACAACATCAAATTGACGACAATTATTTTTGGAAACAACGAACATATCGTTTCCAAAATTATAATATAATGCACTAAACTACACAGCCGTAATCATTTGAAAGCGAATCAAACAATCATTAGTAATTAATCCTTATAAATTCATCAAAAAGTGTTTAAAAAGAGAAAGAAAAATTTCGTGATATGCAAAAGCAACTCAAAAATAATTCGTCAGGTTTCAAATGTGGAAAAAGTAATGCTTTTGTATGAAGTTAAATCCAGCAAAATACGATACTAAATTGATTACATGTCTCTCTATGTATCATATGATGTTTTAATTTCCGCCCGCGTATGCGGGAAGGTTATGTTTTCAGTCGTGTCTGTGTGTCTGTCTGGGCTATAACTTTTGAACTACTTGACCTAGAAACTTCATTTTTGGTATGGTGGTATATCCTCATATTATCTAGGTCAAGTTCAAGTATCAAGGTCATTGGGTCAAATTCAAGGTCACAGCAATGAGAAGTGTCCAAAAAAATTATGTTGTCTACTAATATTACATGTTAAGATTTTTGAGACAAGTAAATGAACTTCGGTCAAATTACTTTTTCCATCATCCCTCCTAATACATGTATAAAAATAACCTTGCTTTGAGTTAAAGCAAGCTAAAATTAGTCGAAGGAAACTGTAACATTTGTTAGTTGTTGTAGCTTTTTACCGAAACCTCCATCTGAACTTTGCGACCATGAAGATGGTCGGTGAGGTGACCCAAAAGTCCGTGGCTGTGTTCATGAGATGGCATCATTTGAGCATGCTGAAATTACCCACACACAGACACAACTGACCACTAGATCTTAGATATATATATATATGTACACTGTATTTGCAAGCTCAGCCGTGCCCATACTTATCGCCATCCATGTTAGTGTTAATTTTTTTTCAAAAGTATTTTTAATTTTACCAGTGTGAGTTGGAAATTAAAGACCCAGTCTTCCGTTTTACGTATGGGCACAACTATGAACAACTTCTTAATTAATAGCATGTTAAAAGAACAATATATATTACTGATTATATTCTACATGTATTTTGTTAGTTTCAAGTATTGTGTTTAGTTATTGGAAGTTTCTTCAGCTTTCATTGTTACAAGAGCGTTAATTTAAACGCATGCAAACAAATGACGACTTGTATGATGAACACAAACTTTAAACTGATAGGTTAAACAGTGGGCAAAATGTGGAACTTGTGTTTCCACCTTATCCATGCTGTTATATTGAGCGAAAATTTGATTTCTTCAAATTATCGTTGTAATTTAAGAAGTAAAATACGAATGATTTGTGGGGTAACAGAAATAATATGGGACATGTAAACTCTAGTCTACTGTCTAGTCTACACCTTAAATGTCTACATAATTAGAATTTAAAAAAGAATTGTAACAGTAAGTTAAAGAGGTCCTGCAAATCAATATGTCCAAAATGAGTACCTGAGGACTAGGTGCTTGTAAATGGCTTGAATGATGCACACCCGGGCCATGCTGGGGGGTGTGCAATAAAGCCTGTGAGCTCTGGTTTGGCGTCAAGCTGAACGTGTTGGACTGTGAGTGGTCGTTTCGTAGAAAGCACGGGAGTGATGATTAGTGGTTATTTGGTGAGTACACGCGCGATTGGTTGGAGTTTGTAAGCACAGATGTGATTGGTTGGCAAGAAGCAGACGGCGCCACACACAGAGTGAAAGTAAGAAAAATAGATAACAACAAGAGACATTCAGAATAGTAAAATCAGTGCACCAATACGTAATAGTTTCACAAAATGTATGTCATTTAGCTCTCCATAGATTGCGACTCATTTATGTGGAAATGATGTACGTCACTACCGTAATTTAAAGGAATTTTCCCCAGTACAAAGCTTTGCGTTGTTAAGTTGGGACAACAAGTAGTTCCCACTACGTTTTACCAAAGCTATGAGATTTCCATCTCCCTAATAACACGCAAACAGACAGTTCTTAAAATATTTACGCCTTATGTAAAGTAAGAAGCTGTTTGAATGGTAACCGTAAGGACTGAAGCTAACCTAAACTTATGCAGATTGAGTTAAATCTGCATCATTTCATACCAAGATGAGATGGAAGGACAAACCCCGATGTAACACAGTATCAGAATGTCTCAATGAGGTTACACGTAATCGTATTGGTTTCATATAGAGCTTTAATTAATGCAAACTTGAAACTTCTGAAATCTTGTCCCTACGTCTTATAAATTTCGATCGTAGTAACAGTAATGTGCAGATATTAGACAATATTTAATTGTTATTTCACATAAAGATAAAAGATTTCCTTTTTATTGGTATACTCTAAAACGAATACAATCTAACTATATGGGTAGATCTATGTGATTCCAGTTCTAATTAAGAGCAAGTTCAAAGCAAGGAAGTGTTCTACAACGTTGAAAGGAATTGAATACGAAGATAACTTGCAGAAGTACACATGTATTGCGCAGATGGAAGGTCCTTTGGGAGTAACCACTATCCACATGCTTCTATGCATATTTATTATTCATGCGCTAGAAAGCGAAATGGGCAGAAGCGCAGTTCAAAGTACAACACAACCATTTGCGTATTCCAATTCCTCACGAATTCCGTAATAAATTACATATCAAAGAGTATCAAATAAGAAGTGAATAGGCAGTGTTATACTTTGGCTTTACATTGCTTTGAAAATAGTTAAAAACTTTGTAGTCTTTCAACACATGGCTTTTTTACCTGAACGGAATTTAGTTCTATCAACTGATGTAGTAATCCAATCCAATTTTTCAGAAGGCAACATCAAAAGCACACCACATTAGTCATTTACTTTTACAATCAATAGACATTTACATGTATAACACTTGTGGATGTTAAATGAAGCACTGTCAGTCATAGTTCATATAACGTTACACCTACAAGTGTTGCGAGATGATGTTTATTATCTGTACACAGAAAATCAACATTGCAGTTTAAACGTTTACATGCAAGGTTTGCGCTATCGACCATGCTTTGTTGTGTTGGCCTCTACAGTCTTGTTATACACACGTCCCCGGATAATTTGATATTTTGATATACTTGGCACGGGATTTTCCATCGAATTCAACAGGATATTGAATTATCACAATAAATTAACATGGTAGTCATTGTAGAGTGATGGGGAATATTTTGTCAAATTATCAGGGATATCGATTTCTCCGAGATCAAATTATCCGGGGACAGCTGTATGTGTACATGTCCTGTCCGCCCAAACAAGGTGACTATGTTCCTACTTCTTTGCAATGAGGGTTAATACAAAGCAATTTCTACGTTCTGCTGCATCTGGGATATTTCTGCTTGGTTAGTTTGGATACATGCAGTTAGGTGGGTAACTACACTTATGTGGATAAATCTTTTTGGACTTTTCCTAGTTGACGATTTACCTTCTTCATGACAGCGTTGTACATCGTGCGGAATTTCCTCCGGCAGTATGACGCACGGTAGGCACCGCCCATTAATTGTTCGATGACCAAACCAATGTCAAACAGGGTGTACCGATAGCCCGGTGGGATATTCTGCAATTAACAAGGAATTTCTTCATAATGGTCACTTAGGTCATCAAGAATGAAGCCACTGATATTGCAGGTCTGAAAAAGTCAAAAAAAGTTTGTACATAAACCCCATGACACGTGGAATGTGCAGCCTAATATTTTATCTGTGGACAAATAATTTCTTAAATGTAGCTGTTACGGATAACTGCCAATCTTCTTGCGACACATGACACCTGCCCAAATAATGGGGGTCGGAAGAACAGGTGATTTTTTCATGTGAGCAATCTGTCCATATCCCATTGTGGGGCATGAAAACACTACTTTAAATACTAATGAAATCAATGGGTAACCGACAAAGTGCTTCGTTATATTCCCTTTAAATTGAACAAAGCGACTGGGTTCCGTTGCACCTACAATCACATACCTTTTTGTTTTCCCTGATCAAGTATCGAAGTGTGCTGGACTGGTCTTGTTTCTACAAGTATAAAAAATAACCTTTGTACTATTTCCAAATATATATCATTGGCGGATCCAGGATTTCCCGTACGGGGGGCGCCCAGCCCGTAGTGGGGGGGGGGGCCAACCCAATTTTCACCTATTTTCGCCCAAAAATCGAGAAAAACTGCATGAAAATGAAGAAAATTT